>SNQJ01S0054314.1:0-26192 GCA_010110895.2 Picea sitchensis | reverse complement strand
TCCAGATCACTTGCGAGCAAGTGTCCTCAAAGAATAAGTTTTGTCAGTGCGCCAGAGCGGGATGTTACACAACATTATTTCATTCCAAGGGACAAGAATCACAGGGCCGATTCACTATCCTTGGCAGCCTCATTATCAAACCCATATGACGTCCTAAGAAAAACTTATTTCTAGGTAAAAAGAGATTTTTTTCCTTCTGTGCTTAACAATATTTAGTACCTATAAGTTTTTGAAAATGATGAACAATTGGAAGTCTTTATGTTGAATGATGATGAAGAAGAAGATAATATCTTGATTGGCATCCCAAAAGACTTTTTACAAGAAAAATCTTTGTTTACAAAAGATGATCATGCCAAGAATCTCCATGAAGAGGTTTCAGTTCGAAAGGTGCAAGAGACAAGAAAATTCAACATTGGAATGGATGAATTCCCAAAATATGTCAACTTTGGAATTGATTGTACCCCCGAAGAGATTGATCAATATGTTTCCTTATTTAAAGAGTATATTGATGTTTTCTCTTGGATCTATGATGATTTTAAGGCCTATGATAAAACAATATTCTATCACATCATTCCCCTAAGAGACGAAGCTAAATAAGTGAAATAGAAAATAAGAATGATGAATCCTAAGTTGAAGCCTCTGGTAAAAATCGAGTTGGAGAAGTTGAAGAAGGAGGGGATAATTTATCCCATCAGACACTCGGACTAGCTTTCAAATCCAATGATTGTTAGGAAAAAGACGAAACAAATTTGAATGTGTGTTGACTTCAGAGATCTTAACAAGGCTTGCATAAAAGATAATTTTCCATTACCCAATATGGAGTTCCTATTGCAACAAGTTTATGGATCGGCATGCATGTATATGTTGGATGGTTTCTCTGGATACAATTAGGTTTTAGTAGCTAAGGAAGATAGAGCAAAGATGACATTTATCACACCATGGGAAACATATGCATATGCTAAAATTACTTTCGTTTTGAAGAATGTTGGAGCCACTTTCCAAAATTCCATGGATCATGTGTTCAACAAAATGATAGGAAAATTTATGGTGGGCTATCAGGATGACTTGATGGTGCATTCAAACTAAAGGGAGGATCACATCCATCACTTAAGGAAGGTATTTGAACGATGTAGATTATATGGGGTCTCTCTGAACCCAAAGAAATGCTTGTTTGTTGTGACTCGAGGAAATTTGTTGGGCCACATTGTGTGCAAGGAGTGGATTTATATAGATCCAGAAAGAGTTAAGGAAATAAATGAGCTCAATCCCCCTACATATAAAAAGGGAGTCCAATCATTCTTCAGGAAAATCAAATTTGTCCAAAGGTTTGTCCTTGATTACACAAGCAGCGTGAAGCCCATCAATTTGTTGTTGAAAAAGGAGTAGAGATTTGAATGGACAATAGACACTAAGGAAGAATTCAATAATATCAAAGGGGAAATCACCACCGTTCCCGTCCTCATTAGCCTAGATTTTTAGAAATATTTTATCATCTATTCATTTGCTACAGAGGTAGTCGCCGCATCCATCCTCACTTGGAAAAATAGAAAAGGAGAAGAACTCCCAATAAGTTTTATGAGCAAGACCCTACATGACTATGAGTTAAGATATTCATACTTCGAGAAGTAGGCTTTGGCTCTTGTCAAATATGTCGCACATTTTTGTACGTATATCATAAACTCCCATGTCATAGATTATGTTCCTTATTCACTATTCAGGATGCTCCTAAATCAACAACTAAGAGAAGGAAAGTGGGCTAACTAGCTAGAAAAATTTCAATAATATGATATTGAGATCAAACCCTTAAAGGAAATCAAAGAACAAGGTCTATGCAAGCTCATTGAAAATGGGGACTCGGTCGATGGGATGATTGCAATATCAGTTAGGGAACCATTAACCAATTTAGAATGATATAGAGATATCATATTCTGCTTAAGGTCCGGGCAATTCCTTGTTACAATGAATCCCAAAGAGTGAAGGACACTCAAGATGAAGGAAAACCAATACGTGTTGATTGTTGACATACTTTTCAGAAGAAATTTTGATGGCATATTGTTGAGGTGCACAAATCAAAATCAAGCCCAAGGGTTGATCAAAGAATTCCATGAGGGAATATGTGGTGGACACTTTGCACCTACTGCAACCGCTCACAGAATAATCAGAGCAGGATTTTACTAGCCATCAATCTTCAGGGACTCATATTTTGCAATAATGATATTTCTGTCATGTCAATAGTTTTCAAGGAGAATGAAGAAAGTTGTGATGCCCTTGCAGTCAATTGTGGTAGAAGAACCATTTTCTCAGTGGGGACTTGATGTTGTTGGGACGACTAATCCAAAATCTAGCAAGGGCCATATCTATATTTTGACAACTACTAATTATTTCAAGAAATGGACATAAGTGGTGGTGTTGAAGAAGGTTGATGCTAAATAATTGATTAAATTCCTCACGAACAACATTCTGCCAAGATTTGGTGTCCCTGGAAAATTCATCACAGATAACAGCTTGATCTTCATCAGATCAAAGTTCACAGAGTTTTGCGGAGAATATGGGATCATCATGGGTCAATCATCAAACTATTATCTATAAGGAAATGTCCTTGTTGAGTCCATGAACCAAACACTCGTGCAAATACTTAAGAAAACTATTGAGATCAATCAAAAGAATTGGCATCTGAAGTTGATAGAGGAATTATGGGAAATTCATATGACCCCGAAGGATAGCACCAGGTTGTCTCCATATTTATTGATTTATGGGAAAGAGGAAAAAATGTCAATTATCCTTGATCTTAATGCATCAATCTTCAATTTTAACATCAAGGATACAGAAAACACTTCACCTATCCAGAAAAGGATCAATCAATTGTTGAAATTAGAAGAGGAATGAAGCACAGCGTTGAATCAAACTTTTTCAGAGGCAGCGGAGCGTCAAGAGATATTTTGACCAAAGCCCCATTATGAAGACCTTTCAGAAAGGAGAACTGGTATTGCTTTGGAACAAAGGTAAGGAGAAGCCACCCATGCATGCGAAGTTCGAAGCTCTCTGGATCAAACCCTATGTCGTCGAAAAGATATTGGGATTTAAATCATATATGCTCCAATACATGAAAGGAAAAAGGTTAATGTTTCCTATCAATGAGAAACATTTGAAAGGTTTTTCTCCTAGCACTTCTTTCATTTGCATTGTACATAATTTTATTTTCTTTTTTATATTCTTAAATCTGACTCCATAGCCCAATGGGATGAAGCACATGGTCATGAGAGATTTTGGATTCTTAACAACCCACAGGGGGTTATCATCCCATAGTTGGAGCCTGTTGTTGAGTTGATTTCACGCTTCGAAAAATTCCCTCCCCTTTTCTATTTTTCCCAAGTTCTTTTCTCCCTTTCTTTTCCCTCTTCTATACTTACCCATTTTTCCCTTTTCTTCTTCCCCTCTATTATCCCTTTCCGGTTCTATACTTATTCGTGTTTCTATTATTGTGGGTTCCTAGGTTGGAAAACTCACAGATCCTCATATCCATCTATATCCTCACATCACGAGTCCAACCAACCATCGTGCCTTTCTATACTTGGCCAATTTTATGACCGCGGGTTCCCGGTTTGGCAGTATCAAACTCTCATGCCCCATGTTTCATGATATACATCTTGCACCCAAAAATTCCATGATCTAAACTTCAACCCCGGACTCCTCAAACTCACAAGCTTCACTCTACCTACGATGAGTCCTTCTGGCCACCTCGCATTTCCATACGTAGTTGATTCTTCACCTCCTATTGTCACAGATTTGTGGGTTCCCGGATTCCCGGGTTCACAAAAGTTTCAAAGAATTTTTCACTCTCGGCCATCCTCACCACCTTGCCACCCTTCCCAATTCACATTAATTGTGATTTTATTAGTAACAAATCACCACACAAGGTCGAAAATATTCGCATTAATAAGCAAAACAATCGAGGGCATATCCCATTAAAACACATTAAACCAAGATTTATGAGAGATTATATTATCATCCCCCAACATTCATTTTAAATACTATCAGGATAAAAGGAACATTCTCATCACCTTATTGATGAAGATCGACAACATTTATGTGGAGATACATTGAATATTTTCAGGTGTGAGTATCAGAGTTTTCAGTGGTCCGGATATTATTCCTACTCCTCATCCCCTTCTTCACAGAAGGAAGTTATCTAGACATCTATAATTGTGCGATCAGGTTTTTTCATAAAAGCTTTTTACTATAAGGAGTTGGCACCTGGTGCGCCGACA
Organism: Picea sitchensis; assembly: GCA_010110895.2. Classification (NCBI taxonomy): domain Eukaryota; kingdom Viridiplantae; phylum Streptophyta; class Pinopsida; order Pinales; family Pinaceae; genus Picea; species Picea sitchensis. Next base: position 21,924 of record SNQJ01S0054314.1, on the reverse strand, counting down.
GATAAATTCTGAACCAACAGATTATCTAGTTGCGGGACCATTCCCTAGTCTCCCTATCACCTCAAGTATTTCAAAAGATGTTGAGACTTCTCGAGGCAATGCTTATTTTCAAGGAAGAAGATTATATGGAGTTCTTAAAGAAGCACGATAATGGATTGGACCTCTTACCCAAATTATTATAGGACCCAATGTCCATCCCCGAGGACATCACCAGATTACAGGTTAGTGCATTCAAAAACCCTTTTCGGGAAATTACATGGCTTTTCACGAGGATAACAAGACAATAAACTACAGCCAACATCTCTCAGATGATTCTGTATATTTTATATTTTACGGCGAAAGAAAAAACCGTTTTCGATTAGGGTAAGTTGATTTCCATTGAAATCTCTTCCCAATTATCGCAATACAGAAGGGAGAAGAAATTCTTTATGTCTTCTTATTTAATTTTCGCAATAGCGCATTGCTCTCCATTCCCCATATTATCTCTGTGTAAGAAGTTAATCTGTGAATTTGACCCAACAACCTTCCAATATCAGACATTATGGAGACACAAGGTCTCCCAACATTTTTATAAAGTCTTTAATAATTTTGTCTCAATTTTGAAGGGTTGATATTTGGAAAGGATTTTCCCCCGATGTTTGAATAGGAGAGAAATTTCATGGATAGGAAGGAGACACTAGAAAAAATGGAGAAATATAATGTTAAAATGATTTTTGGATCCAAATAAAATCCTTCCTTCCTTCCATGTCACATATCTGATAGAATGTTTGTTGTTGAGATAGCAATGCAATACACATACTGGTTGCATTTGTTCCATGAAAAGAGAAAAAATAAATTCATACATGTGCCTTCGAAAGTTGGGGATTTCATATTTAGGAATATGAACAAGATTGATGAATTTGCAGGCCACTTCCACATCCTCAATTTGAAATATGCTGAGAAATTAAAAGGGTTAGACCCTAATGGTATATTTGTAGAATACTTATTGGTTGTCGGTTTAAGAAATTATTTCATTAATGCTATCCTAAATGAATATGGAGATAACGCCTCAGGAACTCCTTCTCATGACACCGACAACCTAGAGACAATATTGAACACCAATGAGTCGTACAAGCATAGAGGAAAAGGTTCAGGTGAGAAAAGTGTCCAATCCCCGACTGTCATGCCCAAGAGTACAACATCTCGTAAAAATGCTCGAACATCCTACCCAAGTAATAAATTCACATATATTTCTTTAGGCGGAGGAGGAGATAATAACTCTCCCTCCGAAAAAATTGAAAGTTCTCATAAACTTCCCATGAGAAAGAAACGAAAAAACATTGTGCAAGAAGAGGAGGACATGAGGGGAGAAAGTGATATCCACGATCTCTCCCTCGAAGATATGGAACTAGAAAATGGCATTGATAGAGTGTTCCTTGACGACGAATAGCTAGAGAAAACTACTCCCCAGAACACTCAGATGGAAATAATTGGGACCGAGACATTCAACAAAGAAGAGTCTTTTCAATTTCAGAGCGTTGTTTTTTACAGCAAACCCAAAAATTTGATTATTGAAAAAAGATATGTGAATAATAAGAAGGGGAAATATCATTCAGAGATTAACCTACGGAAAATGCGGCCTTCCCAGATCTCCCAGATACATCGAGCAAATGGAGATACTCTAGAAAACTCTATTGATATCCTTGAAGCAAAGAATATCAGGTTAAAGGTGAAAATCAAATAATTGGAGGGAGCTCTAATGCCCCTTCCAATGTTTGCTAGTCCTTTAGAAATGATTGGGCCTACAACACCTATGAAAAAGTTAAAAGGATCAGACATCCTTCTCACATCAACCCAAGGATATGTGGAAAATAATATAAATAAAAGAATGGAAATTATAATAGAGGCTTGGGAGATGTCAAAGAGTATGGTCTCTTTTGAAACAAGAGCACATGTGTTTCATGAATATCTACAAGTAGATTTGAAAAACAAGCAAGGTTTCTACCTCGATGTAGTTGTTCCATTTGGTATTAAAGTTACTAGTATGACATAATTGAGAAGAAGAGAGGAGGATATCCCTTCCCCGAATCGAATAAAGAAACTAAACGCATGCTGGAAAGAAAAGGTAAAAAACCTAAATGGTATCGTTCAAGCATGTAGCCAGGCCATAACTAGAAAAGAGGAACTATTCAAAAATCTAATTGAGATAGATCTAGCTGGCAGCACCAATGAATTCCAAGACCCGAAATTGATACTTAACTCGTTGTTTTTAACCAAGAAATCATTTGATGAAAAAATTGAGATCTTTAAAGGGATGTCATTTGAAGAGTTCTATAGGATTCTTGAATATGGTGAAGATGACGTGGAAAACTAGCTAGTTGATTATTCGATTAAAAACCGAGATATTGAAGAATCATTGCACAACATCTCTATTGATATAAGGGACTTGGAAGGTGAACTCTTCAATATAAAAATCCAGCATGAAATCAATGTGGCACCCATGAGGAGCAACATCGAGGAGTGGTTCAAAAAGGTTGTCAAACTGCTTACCAAAGGACGGTTGAGATGGTTCCCATAACTGTCAAGGAAATCCATAAAAGAACATTAGCGAGAAAATGACAAGGAATGCGATACCATCATAGTAAGTTCATATTGATCACATTCTTCTATATTTTTCAATATCTTCATCCAATTACTCCACCTCTTTAAATAGAAAGGTTTAACTGGAGACTAACAATTTTCTCTTTCTTCTTGTGAGGTCCTACTGTCTTCCACTTCCCACTTTCTTCTTTCTACAAGCTTGATTATTATACATATTTTCTTTATGGTCTGTGGGAGCCCCATTCCTAGTCATTATGACAAACACATTTAAATTTCAGAGAATACATACTGAACTATATATTTTTTAGAAATTCCAAGAGAGCTATTTTGGGAATAATCTCGATTGTATTTTGTAACCCAATTTACCTGAATATAAAATATTTGAGGTTGTTCTATCATCATATTTTTTGAGTTTCCCATGTATCACTCTGTCAAACTTCTCTTGTGCATGTGGATCATTTTCTTTTAATTTTTATGTGATCAGATATCATTAGCCCTACTATTATGGATGTGAGGAAGTTCTATTTATTTACTTTACATATATGAATATGTGTATCTCCTGGTCCATTAAGAGGAATTCTCTTTTTACAAGAAAATTAAAAAACATCTTCCATTTTCTATTATATCTATTTTACTTTCATTTGACAGACTTCTTTAAAGGTCCCACATTTTATAAATCTCGGACATAGGAGTACCACCTCTATAAAAACACAGGAGGATTTACATCCTCGTGAGGTTTCCATTTCAATCCAGATGTATTCAAGCGTCAACACTTTCCATATATGCTAACTTTCCCATTGAACATTTCACTTATTTTCTTCTCGTGTATGCTAACCTTGCCATTAAACATTTAATACATTGCATTTTTTCTTGTTTTTAACAAAGTCTTATGATAAAATCTTTTGCATGAACAATATTAAATGTTTTTTATTGTTTTTTCTTGATTCTTATCATTCTCCTATTGCATAAAAAACAATTTTGTTCTTTTTTATTTTATGTATTATTTTCTTATTATCTTCTAACAAAAATTATCCATTTCATGTGCATTTAACTACATTAAGTTTCATTTTTTAGAATACATTTCCCAACTAACTCGATAGGGATTGTGCTTCCATGCAGCCTTGTTAATTTTGTGTGAAAAGAAATACAAATATTGTGCAATCAATACACACCATCCAAAAGAGCCAAACAAGGATGCATGGAAAAATTATCTTTGTTCATATTTGATAGTAGGGTTTCAATTAAAATTTGTAGTTGATTCAGCTTGTCATTTTTATGTTTATCTTGTTGTTGTTATGTTGATCTTGTTACTATTATATTGAGTTGGTTCCATTGAGCATAGGGTTATGAACCATAGTGAATTTGAATCTACTATTGTACAAGTGATTCATGCATTACCTACAAGCATATAATTATCCATATTGATTGTTGGAATATTGTATTGACAAACAGATCTCCATTGGATGTATGTTGGGTAAGCACATGTGACCAAGGAACAAGGGATACATGCAACCCATATGATTAGGAATCCATTGGAAGGAGTCAATTGATAAGTAATTGAATTTTAGTTGAGCAACATTGTAATTTTTTATTGAAATTTTGAAAATAATATAGCGATGTAGAGAAGTTTTCATCCATAAATATAATATGGAATAGAGGCCTTGGAATCAATTCTAAAGGTAGATAACTTGGCACATAAATATAACATATAACAAAAGTTGATTCCAAATAGCATCTATGTTGGTGAATAAAGTGAGATACAAGTCGGTCATTTATGGATCATAATTTATCATAGTAGTTGAATCATTCACCATGACACAATAGCTAAAGATTTGAAGAGAAAGAAGGCTCATAATGGGTAAATAAAAAGGATAAAGGTTGGAATAATTATAGGCCATCAATGTGAAATATCAAGAATAGATTATTCACTTGAAAGAGAAGGTATCTATATGTATGACCAAAAGAAGGAAAAGTTGGAAAAAGATCTTGAGGCGTCTACAAAATTGCTACCATTGATAAAGAAGCAGCTTGTTGAATGTCAAGACTCCCTCAAAAATATTATGTCCAATTGGGACAAGCACATAGTTTAGCTTGTGAAATTGGAAGAAAAGGTAATTTGGATGGATGAAAAAGAGAATCACTCAAATGATGACTTAGCTAAAACAATATTTGGTAGAGAATGAGGAGGAACTCGAAAAGATACAAGCATATTTCAAAGACACTAAGTAAACTCCTCCTATTGCTGTTACATAAGCCAAAACTATGACTAATACAAGCATGATAATCTCACCCTCATACATTTCTCATGCAAACTTTGTTGAATTTGAAAATCATACTAGAGGCATTGGTTTGAAATTGTTAAGTTGGATGGGATGTGAAGGTAAAGGGATAGGAAAGAGAAGAAAATGCATCCTAAGCCTCATTGTAGCTGTAGCTAAGGTTCAAGAATGAAGGCCTGGGTTTTGATGGAAGAGAGGAAAAGGCCATGTGCACTAAGATCACTTTTTTGGAGGAAAATTACATGGAAGAATTATGTTGCTCATAAAAAGAAAGAAAAAAAAATGGGGGTGGAAACACACCACCACTTCATCCTTCTTGTAGTAGATTGTATAAGGGAAGAGAAGAGGAAATTTCAAAGACAACAAACCGAACCAAAAATTAGAAGAAGTGGAAAATATATTAGTAAAATTAGGAATACCAAGACTAAGAAGTATACATAAGGTAAGGAATCCCTTGTTTGTCTCTACCACAATAGGAAAGGCCATAGTGATTCCATATTTTTTTACTTAGAGGCATGCTTATTATGTGGAAAGAAAGAGAATCCAGAATCCAGAATTACCTCCCCTTCTATTTTCTTAAGATCCTAACTAAAATGTCAAAGAGAATCCATAACCACCCTGAATATTCTCATAGAAGCTTATATCACCAAAGGTTCATTAAAATACTGGTTCTCTTTTCTTTAAACGAAATAGAAATTTCTTGGATGTATTTTTTGGAGTCTTTATGGTTACAGGAGGAAGGACAGAAAGTTTTTCCATGACCAAGAGAACATAAGGATGAGGTTAACTAAGTAGCTAGGGTTTCTCCTCAACCTGGGTGTTCATCGAAAGCTACCGAGCAATCCAAAAAGAAGATCACACCTAAAAAGGGGGGAACCCAACTTGAGAAAGCAATATCAATTACTCCACCAAGACAAGAAATCCCTCAAAGAAAATTAAGGTCCTCTACAACAAAACATAGGGAGAGGGAAAGTGGAAAAGAGTATTCCAGGAACTATATGAGACAGGGAGAAGAACAGGCCATCCCAATAGGCCCATTGTCACATGAACATTCTGAGGATAATCTTGTGCCCACTACCATGCAACAAGACAAAATTCTCAAGTCAAAACAAGTAGAGAAAGGAGGAATAAACCATCTAGTCCTGATATTGTTGCAATAGAATTTGTGCCAGTAGACACCCTGAGTCTAAATGGAGAAAAAGGAGGAAAGGGAGTTAGGCCCTTGAAATTCCAAGAAAAACTAATAGAAAAACGAGGCTCACAAACCAATTAAGGTTAAATTCCAAGTCACTATTTAATCCATCCTTAAAGGAGAAAAATCCAATAGTAATCGAGGATGAGGACACTGAAGAAGACCTCTATGAATTTTCCAATATGGAGGAGATGGCTATACATACATTGAAAGGGATGAAAAGGGATAAGGCAAGGCATAAATGTAGTGAAGGGGAGACCTCAAGTGTAAAATATGCTACTTTAAAAATAGAGTACATTGTAGATCCAAAATAAGAACAAAATTTGATGGATTTTGGTCTAGAACCTGAGCAGGAATCCGATGGCATAACTACAGATGCAGAGCTAGCCCCTGAGAAGATTCCCCATTATGTCAAACCGGAGATGAAAAGAAAAAATTTGATGGTGTAGGAACCTGTGAGAGAGGAAATTGATAAAAAACCTGAGAAATCATCGAGATATGAAATGAGGCTAAGGAAATCCAAGTTGTCCATTTACCTCAATAAACCTATTGTAGAGGAAGAGCAGGGGCTCAAGAATGGAAGCAAACTAAAGACATTAATCAAGTCAAAATTTTAAGATAACATGGAGATGGATGGAAATCACTAGGTGCAATCTCTCAAGCAACAAAATGATGAAATGAGGCAACAAATCCATAATCTACAACAAAAAAACCAGGCCCTTGAGCTGCAGTACACAAATATGAAAAAAATGTATCATAAGTTGCAAAAGAATCATCAGAAAACATGCATGTTCTTGAATGAGATAATCTAAGTGTCTATCGTTGTCAAAGGGTAAACGAATTCAAGACCTGTGCCAGCTTGATCCACCTATTTTCAAGGTTGGTCTCCAGTTTTTAGTCTATGTGGGAATCCATGCAAAGTCAACTTCCAACAACAACTTATGAAGACTTTTTCTATGCATCTTGTTTACTTCAGTTATAAACAATAAGTTCCAGTTGCACTAATAGATTTTTTTTTGGGTTTAGTTAGAGGCACTAATGCCACTTGTAATAAGTTGCTATTTTATTTAATAAGAACAATATTTTTGAGGTCAAAATGATGGGGAGTTATGAACTGACACTTCATCTCAACTCCACTCAGTTTAAAAAAAAAAAAAAAATTGTAATTTGGCAGCAACAATGAAATTGTATCTACAGGATCTGATTGTGATGTAAAGTTGAACTTTAGATTTTAGATCCTATATAGGTAATCGAACCCTCTCTAGAGGGAGATAAATAGAGGTATATTTGAAAGTAAAGGTTGTGTTTTTTGGGGATATCAAGCATCGGGATTTTGGCTGGGCCTTGAAGCATAAAACTGTTAATTTTCCCACCTGGTGAATATAATTTTTGGTGACAGAATGTGTTTTCTCAAATCTTGTGTGTCTTATTATCTTATCTAGATGCCAATTGAAATGTATGAAAATTATTGTTTCTTTTCCTTTCAGCCATTGTCTCAATGAACTATTTATTGGCATGCAACATGATCTTAGCTATTGTTTCAGTGAATAGTTTATTGTAATACAACATGTTAGGATGATGTGTCTCCAGGTACATGTTTTGGATTTGAAATATTATTTCAAGTCTGAAATTTCATACAACAAGTAACAAATTGCATGTTTTTTTGTATTTCCTTTGTTTTATTCTTCATACCTTTATCTTCTTTCCAAAATGCATGCCACCATCTAAGGGAAACGTTATAGCGATATTGTTGAAAATTCCAACTAGGTCTCTACCCTTGAAAACCTATGTATCAGCTGACCAACAAACTTAATTCATAAAAAACAATAATTACAACACTTGAGGAGGTGGCCTATCTCTTCCCTTTAGAAGTAAGGTGCAGATCTAAGGACCAACAATCACCTACAACCATACATGTCTAGGAATCATCAAGTTTTTTGTGAAGAATAAGGTGATTTTTTTTTACACTAAATAGGTCACTCAAGCAACATTATTGTAGACACAAGGTGTTAGTAAGAACATGCAAACAATAGATGGTTATTTCCATGTTAGGAAGAAATTGATTCTACTAGAATAAGGTAGACCACTCTTCACATAATGTATTTATTGCATGAAGGAATGCTTATTTGGATCTCCCTTAACAAGAAAAAACTAGAACTTGACTTGGATTTCATTATTTTTTAAGATAGATCATCTCTAAGTCTAAGAATGAAAAATATTTCCATCTTGAAGATTGGAGTGAACTCTAACTGAAGCATTCAAATTTGAAGATTTCTCAACCCTGAGATGCAATGCATAGAATTTTTAAATATGGGAACAAATGATCCAAGAACTAGAGCCATGACCATAGTTACAACAAGATTCGGTAGCTAAATCCACGAGCCAAAGCCAGAGATAGAGTTGTAGCTATAGAACGGAGCCAAAGTTAGAGCCATACTCCAGAGAAGTAGACATAAGGTACATTGATCTAGGTTGGGATGGACAAGATTCATTGTCCTTCATTTGAACAAGTGAATGGTTGTAAGACTTGATACCTACTAGTGCAATTTCAAAATTTATGAATGTTAGAAAATAAAAGAAAATAAAATGCAAGTTCTAAATAATAAATGGAATAAAAAGAAAAAAAGAATGAATTGTGAAAGAAAAAATGAAATAGAAGATAAATTTAGGGAAAGTAAAATGAAGTACAATGACTCTTGGCCATCCCACTACCTCCATCTATATCTATATCTTATTCTAAATTGACTCTCAAAGGGTTTTGTTTTTGGCCCTTGCTGGCCAAGGGGTGACGATGCATAAGATCCATGAGTTGCATAGAAACCAAAGACTATCAAAATAGAGACTAAGGACCATTTGGATGTTGGTTTTCCCATTTTTGTTTCCAAGGTAAATCTTTATGTCCATTATGTGATTTATTTTATGTCTAGTGAGGATCTCTCATATGTGTTTAATATGCTTCTGTTATTGATGTTTAGTGTATTTTTATGAGTTTGGTAATGGTTATAAAGATGAATTATTAGTGGTAGCTCTATTGTTCCACTCTTTATTTCATTATCCATTATAAATTGATGAATGCCAACATCTCTATATTTCCCTCATTTTTATCTACTCTAACATTGAATATCCATGGCTATCATTAATTGATTGTTGCACTATTATAATGAGCTTATAAACATATTAGGAAACCTATTGACCACTAAAGCCACAAACATAAAACTTTTCCTCCCCATGATCAGACACTACCAATTCTCTATTATTAGGGTTGTCTACTATATCCTTATCCCAAGAGGTCGCACACTACCCTGTAGGCTAATTGGGAGACACAATTTTTTTTTTTATGTAACATACCCAGCCACCCCCGGGTCGGGCACGCTGCCTCAAGAAATCTTGTCGAAACTAAAATTTGAATTATGATGCCCTTTAATTATTAAAAAAACATGAAAGAAACATGATAACAACATATGCAATAATAAATATTCATTCTAAAGTATAAATTATGCTCAAACTTTCCATGCATAACAATAACCAACAAGAATGTATGTTATAACATACGAATCTCAGAGACAATAATTCATACATAGAAGAAATAAATATATAGCAAAGAAAACACATAACAAAGATCAATTATCTTAAGCAAAAAGTTTCACCAACTAACTGTAGACCAAGGACATTCCACCCAATCCTAGACATTGTTGTTCCAAGTCTCAAAAGTAATGTCACCCTTGTGCTAGGGCTATGAATCCATAAGGATGGTTCTAGGGTGTGACTCAGCTTCACAAACTATTCAACAGTCAATCTCTCACAGGATTCTCAACACACACAACAATCCAAGTACGCCATATCTCTTTTATCTATCATGCACAACCCAAGAGAATAGAACCCCTTCTATGCCATGTAGTTCATCAAGTTGTCCACCTCCTTCTAGGGCTCTACTGCATCTGGTCAATAATATCTACGTTGGGACTCTCATGACTCACAAATACGAATAAAATTTATTACATGCCAATGCCTCTTGGGAATGAAGGCATCAATTCATGGTTGGAACACACCAGTCACTTATATAGACAAAAAACATTGGCTGCCTCCTCAATAATTCACCCCTATGGTCCCATTTAAACAACAAGAATGAATGAGGGAAAAGCGAACATAATGGAGAGTGTGAAAAATGAATAATGATGAATAGGGTGAGTGAAGAATAATCAGAAGATGAACCAGAACCCCCAAACATCCCTCAAGATGGGTTTAAATATTTACTTGCAATCAAGTACCACATGGCCTTCCCCAAGAATCTCATGTAACCACTTCTCGCCATTAAACAATTATGGGTAAATAAAATATGATAAAATAACTGAGGCACTCAATCCCCCTCTCTTGTGGAATCATATCCCCCTATAACTCTTGTCCTTGTCCGTTTTGCAACCAATGATGTATTTCATTATTAATAATGCTCAAAAGATTGCAATTCCTAGGCATGTTAGCCTCTTTTAATCGTTTTGGCACTCTGTCCTTTCATAAGTTATATATATATATATATATATATATATATATACAATATGGGGTCTCAAAATCAGGGTATTACATTCCCCTCCCAATTATTTTGGCGTTGTCTATAATGCATATACAAAACAAATATTAAAATTTATTCAAAAATTCGCTGGTACTTTGCTTGCATAGAATCTTCATGCTCCCAAGTAGAATCTTCAAGATTGTAGCAGGTCCACTAAACTTGTACTAGCTCTATAACTCAATTCCGGAGCATTTTGATTTTTTTTCAATGTGCACAGTGGCTGGATCTGAAAGTATCCCTCTGTTTTCACCTGAATCAGATGCCAATCAATAACATAGTTAGGATCATGTACATGTTTTTTTAGCAATGAGACATCAAATACATTATGCATACTCATGGAAGAAGGAAATGCAGGCATGTATGCCACTGGCCCTGTTCTATCAAATATCTCAAATGGACCACAAAATATGGCTATTAGCTTTGTACAACTACCCAACTTCAATGAGCTCTTCTTGGGATTTACTTTCAAAAGCACATGATCCCCCACTTTAAATTCTCTAGCTATTCTATTCTTATCATATTGATTTTGTTTATCTTGAGTTGCCTTTAAACTCTTCTTAATTCTAACCATCGGATCTTCCATGTCCTTGAGAAATTATTTCTCAAGTACTACTCTATATGTTGGGTTGTCCCAACTCACTGGAGTATTGCATTTCCTACCATACAAGGATTTAAATGGGCTCATTTTCAATGAATCTTGATACCCATTATTATAGGAAAACTCAACCAAGTGCAAGTAATCTTCTCACTTGCATAGCTTATCCATCACATACATTCTCAGCATGTCTTCAATTACTTGGTTGACTCTCTCTATATTCCCATCTGACTGTGGATGGTATGTTGTGCTAAAGTTCATATTTGTACCAAATAATTTAAACAATCCCCTCTAGAAATTTTAAGTAAACTTTGTATCTTTGTCTGAAACGATTGTCCTGGTTATCCCATGCAACCTAGAAGTCTCCCTCATGTAAATTTACGCAATATTAGTTGTTGTATGAGTCATTTTTACAGGAACAAAATGAGAATCCTTTGTCAATTTATCAACCACTACCATAATTGAATCATGTTGTCTCATTGTCCTAGGAAATTTAGTTATAAATATCAATGGTTACCACTTCCCATTTCTTCTTTGGAATTGGTAATGGATGAAGAAAACCCATTGGGTGCCTATGCTCAACCTTCACTCTTTGACATTCCATACATCTAGTAATGTAATCAAAAACATATTTCTTCTCTCCTAGCCAAAATAATTGGCTTCTTACTGTTGCAATTGTTTTCTAGTAACCATGATGTCTGACATACAAAACATTATGCATTTCTTTTAATACCAAATTCCTAAGCTCTCTGTAACTAGGAACATAAATTATATTTTTATGCATAAGCACTCCATCTTCCTTCATCTCATATTCTTTAATTTTATGTTTTACATTTACTTGATGTAAGTGTACCTTCACCTGTAGGTAATGTTGATATGTAACAACATCATCTAAAATTATGCTCTTTAAATCTGATTGATGCATACTAATGGTTGTATCATGCATGAGATGTACTCTTCTACTAAGTGCATACACAACTTTATTTTATTTTCCTTTGATATGCTTGATGTCAAAATCATATTCACTTAAAAATTCCAGCCATATCGTTTTCCTGGCATTCAATGTTGGTTGTTCAAAAAGATATTTCATACCATTATGGTCTGTTCTTAATTCAAATTTCTTCCCCATGAGATAATGCCTCCACATCTTCAATGCATGAACAATGGAAACATGTTCCAAGTCATGTGTGGAATAGTTCCCCTCATATTCCTTAAGATTTATGGATTGATAGCCAATGACATGTCCATTTTGAGTGAGTACTCCACCAAGTCCTTCCTGGCATGCATCTGTACATACCACAAAGCTTTCATTTGGGTCAAAAATATTTAAAATAGGTGAAATAGTAAGTAATTCTTTCAACAAATTAATTTTCTCCTCACACTCAGTTGTCCATTCAAATTTAATTCCCTTATTTTGAAAATAAGTGATGAGATGCACAATCTTAGAGAAACCTACTATAAATATTCTATAGTAACCAACTAATCCCATAAAAGATATGACTTCAATATTCTTTTGATCCACTACTATGCCTTGTTATGAAATAATGTGTCCAAGTAATGGATTTGTTCTTTGTTAAAAGAACACTTACTAAGCTTGGCATGGAGCTGATGTCCCCTCAACACTTATAACATGAACCTCAAGTGATGTTCATTCTCTTCCTCGGACTTGGAATAAATAAGTATTTCATCAAAGAACACAATGACAAACTTATCCAGATAATTTCTGAATATTCCATTCATTAAGCACATAAAGATAGTTGGTCCATTGGTTAGTCCAAATGGAACCACTAAAAACTCATAATGCACATACCTGGTTCTAAAGGTTTTCTTATTGATGTCTTCTTCATTTATTGTTACCCGATGGTATCCTAATCTCAAGTCTATCTTTGAAAATACCCTTGCTCCTCTTAGTTGATCAAAGAGGTCATCAATTCTGGGTAGAGGGTATTTTTTCTTCACAGTGGATTTATTCAGATGTCTAAAGTCTATACACAACCTCAATGTTCCATCCTTCTTTTTGAAGAGTATTGGTGCTCCCCAAGGTGAAACACTTGGACGTATGTACCCTTTCTTCAAAAACTCTTCCAATTTCATTTGTAATTCTTTCAATTTAGGTGTACTCATTATGTAAGGTGTTTTTGATATTGGGGAGGCTCCTGGTACTAAATCAATAGAGAAATTTATCTCCTTCTTTCGTGGAAATCATGGTATTTCTTGGATTACATATTCAAACTCTTGTAGTACCAAAACATATTCAAGGCTTGGCCCTTTTTTCCTTTCTGGATCCTCCACATGGGCTGCATACAATTGACATCCTTTCCTGAAACATTTATTCAGTTGTAAGGCTGAAATATCCCTTATAGAAATGGGTCTTGGAATTCCTTTCACATTTCTTTGTTTTCCTTCTTCACCAAGACATGTAAAATTCTTGCTATGACATTCTAGTACAACATGGTGCTAGTCCAACTAGCCCATTCCAATTAGGATGTCATAAGATCCTAATGGGATGATATTCATATCAACAATGGTATTGAATCCATTAAGATTTACTAGACAACCTATGATGCCTTCATTGATCCTTCTTTTTGTTCTAGTGGCTAGTTGAACCAAACTTGACTTCTCTAGCTTACTTTTCTCCAAATGTAATCTATACACTATTTTAGGATCAATGTAACCATGAATTTCTCCTGAATAAATTAAAATAGAAACATGATGATTAATGATATTACCTTCCACTTCGATCATATTAGATTGGTACTCTTCTTGTCTATCTTCTAAGGCTACATCTATGCTTACCATGTCCTCCACTGTTGTAGCCTCTTGGATGTTGTGCATGTTCTTCTGTTTTATCTCCTCTGTGAGGTAAATCCTTGTATAGGTTATTTTACTTGCACCCTGAACATTGGATTGGTGGTCTTCCAATTTCCCCAAGGATCCCTTTTTCTTGGATTCCTCCTTAGCAGACTGATCTTGTTGATTTTTATTAGGGTTTTTTTTATTGAAAGGAGGTTTGAACCCCATCCTAATCTGATCATATTTATCTTTCTTATTATCCTTCGATTATTTTTGCATGGTGTTCGCACCCAATTCGTCACCTGGTGAGCAAATCGAGGGTGCTTACATGCCCTGTTGGGTCATGCAGGGCATGAAAGCTATGGAAGGAAAGGTTAGAGGAAACAAAACAAACTACAAGCTAGAATCAACTGAAAACGAATTAAAACTGTGAAAAGAAACAACAAAACACCAAAAACAAAAGACAGATGTCACCAATGTCTTTGAGCTAGTCAATTGATGAAACCAGAGCACGATGAAGGAAGAGAACAGTGGTTCCTTCTTCCCCCAACGGAAGGCTCTTTGAGGCCCTCACACATTTTTCTTTCCTTACAATGAGAAGAACTGAGCATGGCAGTGAAAGAACTCCCAGCGATGTTGCCGATGTGTTATCATTAAAGAATGAGTCTTTAACAATCTGAGTAGCATAACAATGCCTGAAATTCCTTGCGAAAACAATGTATCTTCGCGGCTTTTTATAGCAGATCCTCGGGCGATTATGTAACCTCTTCAAAGTGTGAACAGGGGCCCTTTTAGGGCTTCCTTAGGTCATTAACCCGCCTACCCTGCGGATTCGGCTCGGATTTGGGAGTCAAATCAGATTGGGAGTCGGTCCGTAAGCGGTTGAGAGGCCGGCCAATTCATAAATGCGTCGTTTTAGCAGGTGCGCGGGTTTTGTCGTTGACAGCCGCACGTCGTGCGCGCATGCGCGCAGAGTACGTTCTTGTCCTGCGCATGTGCGCGCGCACCAAACTACTGTGAAGCGCCCTTCAATTTTTGGTTACTTTGTATAGCTTTTGACCCTTCTGGAACGCTGTGAAATTAATCCAGTGCCATGAATGACTTCATTTCTGTTTTGATGATGCGGAGTTCCTGTCGCCATGTGCGGACGAAATTTCAGTGATAACACATGGATTCTCTTCCCTTTCCTTGCTCATACAAGTACTTATCCTTCCTGATAGTCTCAGTCAATGTCCTGGGATCATCATATTGAATATTCTTTATAAAATGAAGGAATTACACTGAAAACTATTTTCATTTTCACCTTCTCATCCTTTATAAACCCCACGTATTTTAGAAATCCCAAGAACTTATTTTCATACTCTGCCATGGTCATTCTTTCCAACCTTAGTTCAAAGAAATCTTGCATATTATTGTCATAAAAGTGATATGAAAGGTACTCCTTTTGAAAATATTTCTTTAACTACTTCCAAGTGATCCTTCTCTAATTAATGTGCTCAACTTGCTTCAGTTGATCCCACCACATAACAACTTTCCCATGTAAAAGGTATGTGACAATTATTTCTTCTCGGTTTGAGGAGTAGTTATGCAATTGAAAATACCTCTTGAGTTCGAGCAACCATGCTTCAACATCATATTATCTTTCTCTTTCACCATCAAAGGATGGTGGCTTAAGTTTCCTCAAATCTCCTTGCAAAATTTCCAATTCATGCCTTCTTCTTTGGTCCCTAACATGAGACACTTCTGGGCTTCTTATGGAGTCTTCAGATGCATAAAATTTCCTTGTTGAGTAGGGTGGGGAGTGATGTCTATTAGTTCTGCTAGAACTTCTTGAATGAGAATCTCCTCTGTAGTCACCCCTTATTTCATGATATCTTTCTTGTTCCTCCTACCTTAAGTCTGATCCTTTCCTTGCTTGCCCATGCAACTGATTTAGGCTTTGAAATACTTGATCATTTATCTAACTTTTTTCTTTCATCAACCTCTCATTGTCTGCTTTGTAACTCTACACTTCTACTTTCAGGATTCTCATAGGCTCTATTAAGATTTCTTGTTCCCCTCTGCTCCTGTGCCCATTTGATTTTGTCTCTGCATTACCAACACTAATATTTTGACCTTTGGCTTATTTTTCATGAATGAGGGGTCCCTCTCCTTCCTCCATTTCTTGAATATGAATCCTTATCTTGAAATGATATGGTTATAATCCCTAATTCTGCAAAATGTGCAGCCAACAAATTTTTTTAGGATAAAATAACTTAACAAGATCCATGAAATTATGCACAATTTGTTCCAATACTATATCATAATTCTTTCTTTTATGATTTCGCTCGAAAATATTCAACACTTAGATTATTTTTCTGTCTATTCAAATTCACCGACTCACAGACTGATAGTAGGTCCAACAATTAGCCATTTTTCTAAATTTTCAGACTCATGGACCTTCAGACTTACAGACTCATAAAAATTCCAACACTTAGCCATTTTTCTAAATTTTCAGACTCACGAACTCACAGACCTTCAGACTTACGGACTCATAAAAATCCCAACACTTAGCCATTTTTTTTCTATCTTTACTAGTAGATTGGATGGTTGAGATTTAATCTCCTTTTGACTGGATGATCCTAAATCATCTAGAGTCTTCAACGAATCAAAAATCACAACTTAATCATGCATTGGGATGGATGGTTCTTATTCATTTCAGGACTTCGGCACTTCGGAACTCTGGGATATTACAACTCTTAATTTGTTCAATTCCCCCAGAGTGATACCTGTCGGAGTGATACCTGTCGAAGTGGTCATAAAGTGTAGGTGATTGATGCGTGTTGGTTAAAAATCCCCACTTAATCTCTCCTCCCACTTTTTCATCCAATGGCTAGGAAGCATCCTACCTGATATTGATCTACGGTTGTCAGGACTTCAACACTTCGGGACTCTGGGATATTACAACTCGCAATTTGTTCAACTCCCCCAGAGTGATACCTATTGAAATGGTCATAAAGTGATGGTCACCACTTGCCGTCGATTAACACCTCCGCTTACGCTATCCTTCCACTAGATTAATCCAACGGTTGAGAAAAGTCTTGAAGGGATCTTAGATCGATAGTCTATGTGAATTTGCTACTTTGGCCTTTGGAACTTTTGTTGGTAGAGATGTTCAACAATCCTGGAGGCCATAATATTGGAGATGACACGACATGCTAATATCACCTATGGTTACATGGACCCATGGTATGTGTGCCATGTGTCACTTAGAAATGGAAATGTTGGGGTCCAAAAGGCACCAAACCGATGTGACATGTGTCCCCACACAGCACCTCGACCAAGTGGCATAAGACATGTCATTCACCAAAAGGATGATCCACATTACTCTACTCCATATCTGACGGCCTGCATGATTTCACGATTACGACTTTGCACTTCATGGATTTAGCACTTCACAACTTTGACACTTTGTGGCTTTTCCTAATCTCAAGTAATCACCAAAGTGCAAAGTTTCAGAGTCCTAAAAATTCACTATCCTTATACTTATGATATAATGGCTCACATTACTCTCGAATTCCTTCCTCGATCTAATGGTTGGTGGAATTTTGCAAATTCGTCCTCCAGGGTTTCTAGGACTCAAATGTATTTTCATTTGGAGGGTCAACGTTGGATGACCATGATCAACGATGGAGATTTCACCTGAAATTCCTATCATATAGGACGAAAAAAAATATTTCACGAATTTGGCCTTTAGGATTTCATTCTTCTTCCATGCCTCCAAGAATCACCAAAGTGGTGAAGATCCATAGTTTTCTATCTCTCGCTTGGCTTCGATCAACGACTAACAATCAACCAGTTTGATCTGGCGGTCATTAATTACATGACTCTTGATATGATGATCTACATTTTCCTTGATTCAATGGCTGTGATTACTCATGAAATCCAAAAGGGAACAATCACAATTCCATGATCCTTTACAAAGAATCTTTGTCTGGACGATGCTCTAGCTTCTGTGCGGTTTTTGCAACGTTATTTCTCGTGATATTTTCTGCATACATTTGTCATGGTTGACATTTATGGAAATTAATTTTCCTACACAGAATACTAGGTCCAACAATTCTAGCCCGTACAAGTCTAGTGTTTCAAGCTAAATCTATGATACCAATCTGTAACATACCCAGCCACCCCCGGGCTAGGCACACTACCTCAAGAACTCTCGTCGAAACTAAAATTTGAATTATGACTCCCTTTAATTATTAAATAATCATGAAATAAACATGATAACAACACATGAAATAATAAAGATTCATACTACATTATAAACAATTCTCAAACGTTCCATGCATAACAATAAATAGTAAGCATGCAAGTTATAACATACGAATCTTAGAGACAATAATTCCTACACAATGAAAATAAATATACAACAAACAAAACACATGATAAAGAACACTTATCATAAGAAAATTGTTTCACCAATTGGCTGCAGACCAAGGACATTCCACCCAACCATAGACACTTTTGTTCCAAGTCTCAATAGTAATGTCACCCCTGAGCCAAGCCTATGAATCCACAAGGATGGTTCTAGGGTGTCACTCGTCTTCCCAAACCATTCAGCACTCAATCTCTCATATGCTTCTCAACACACATAGAAATCCAAGTACACCAGCTTTGTTCTATCCATCCTGCACAACCCAAGAGAATGGACCCTCTTCTCTGCCACGCAGTCGCTCAAGATTTCCACCTCCTTCCAGGGATTTAGTGCATTTGGTCAGGAATATCTATGTTGGGACTCTCAGGATTCCAATTGTGAATAAAATTTAGTACATGCCAATTCCTCCTAGTCATGCAAGAATCAATTCATGGCTAGAACACACTAGTCACTGCTACAACCAACGAACAATGTCTTCCTCCTAAATAATTCTCCCCTTATGGTCCCATTACAACAACAAGAATGAATGAAGGAAAAATTGAATAGAATGAAGAGTGTGAACAATGAATAATGATAATAATAATAATAATAATAATAATCTATTTTTAAGGTCACAGCCAAGCCAAACACCAAATTGGTGTATGAGACCTCCTCTGCCCAACGATTTTACTGGTAAAGTCTACGAAGGTATACATACCCTACCCCGCTATGGATTTGAACTTGTGACCTCTTAGGAGGAAACACATGTTCTTAACCATTAGGCCCACTCAAGATGAATAGGATGAGTGAAGAAAAACCAGAAAAAGAACCAGAACCGCCAAACAACCCACAAGATGGGTTTAAATATTTACTTGCAATCAAGAACCACGTGGCCTTCCCCAAGAAGCTCTTGTAACTAATTCTCTCCATTAAACAATTATGGGTAAATAAGAAATGATAAAATGAATTAGCTCCTCAAGCTCCCTCTCTTGTGGAATCATAACCCCCTATAAATCTTGTCCTTTTCTGTCTTGCAGCGAGTGAAGTATTTCATTATTAATAATTATCAAAACATTACATTTCCTAGGTAGATGGCCTCTTTTAATTGTTTGGGCACTCTATCCTTTCATAAGTTAATAAAATACATTAATTAATATGGGAGCTCAAAATCGGGGTATTACAATTTCCAATGCCCGGAGGCCATACACAAGTCATATAAGATTTACAATCCTGGAAAGTTGTCTTGATCTCTTGGGGTCAAAGAAGGATGGATGGGATTTGTATTATTTGGGACAAGGATCTACGTGGTGGGATATTCCACTTAGTCAATAGATAATGAAATGATAAAGTACTTTAAGTTCCTTCCTTTTCATTGGTCATGTGGAATTTCATGGTTCAAAACCCCATGGGTTTATTACCTGCAATTCCTTGGAAATTATTCGGAAAGGTTTTCCTTTTCCACATTAAAATAAATGTTTTTCATGTGTGTGTGTGTGTGTGTGTTATCTTATAAATGTAATGGATATCCATCTCATAAATTAGTGAATGGCCAACTGATATGTGCTTAAGAAATGACCATCTCTTACATGCTTTAATTACTTTCCATCTCTTATGTGATTCATGTAATGAGGGATAAGTTTAATTGGAGTTAATCATAGAACAAGAAACTTGTGAAGCAATTGTGATTTATAATATAATTACTGGTGAAGATTCATTCATGTTAGTATAGTCACTTGAGAAGAATACATGCATATTGATGAGAAATGCCTTGTAATGAAAATTGCATTCTAAAATTGAGTACATTCTTATGGTGATTTCAAGCAAAGGTGCATTAAGTTTAGTTCATTTTTTTTTATCGAAACACTACATAGAAAGTTGATATAATTGTTCATTTTGTGTGGAAATTTAATTCTAGAGATTATGCAACCAATAAACGCCATCTCAAGAAGCCAAAGAAGGATGAATCGAATAATCAACCTTATTCATATTTGACAATAGGGTTTCAATTACACTTTGTAATTGAATTGGATTCTCATTGTTATGCTTATATTTTTACTATCATATAATTTGGTTCCATTAATCATAGAGCTATGAACCATGGTGCATTTGAATATGATATCGGACAAGTGATTTGGCCATTACCAACAAGTCGATAGTTATCCATACTAATTGTTTTAATCTTTCATTGACAAAGAGACCTCAATCGAATGTATGTTGGGAAAGAACATGTGAACAATGAATAGGGTATAAAAGTGACCCATCAAAAGGAGTCAATCAATAAGCTACATAATTTTAATTGAGAAAGATTATGTTTGTTTATTGCCATATTGTAGAGCATATAATGTTGTAGAGACGTTTTCACTTGGACCTATAATCTAGAATTAAGGCCTTGGAACCAATTATGAAGGTAGAGAACTCATCACCAAACCAAGAATAGAAACTGAAATTTAATTTAGTTGAGGATCTGTGTTGGTGAAGTGAGTTGTCTATAAGTCCCTCATTTATATATTGATATTCTTATAATTTGTTGTCTCAAACTTTATTCTAACAATATAAATAAATAAAAAATAACATTAATATTCAAATATCATATAAATATTGACCATATAAATATTGACTGAACAATAATATTGTGTTACATTGTGACAATAAGAAGTTAACTTCAATATCATCTCATATTGTGACATTAAGAGGTCCACTTCAATGAAATCTCACATTGTGATAGTATGTCTTACTAAAATATGATTACAAGGTACAATAGTAAGAGGTTAATAATATGATTTTGACATTATAATTGATTACAATAACAATATGTTCATAATATGGATGCAACATTTCAATTAACTTCAAGATTTTGTCGAAATTACTCATTGTTCTTTAAAAACAAATCAAGTTTTAGTTTGTGTTTATTTTTCAAATTATTTATAGCAATTTACCTTTCCACTTTCATAATTTGTTTATCAAGAATGTGATTTCTTTTTATAATACAATAAAAAATAATATTTTTTTATTGGAATTTTTTTCCAGTTAAACTCTATTGTTAACAATATTCGAATTAAATATTTACACTAATATATGACTGTTGAAATGTATATAATGATTTTTTTTTTTTGCCTAATTTTAAAGATCATGTTATATAAGTTAAAATTTCAATTGATTTTTAGCATTTGAATGTAAATTTTTATAATTAATTGATTCAAACATTATCTTAACAAATATTCAAAATAAACAATAATACCAATATTTCAATAATCAGTATTAACTTTAATATTATGTCACATTGTAGCATTAAGAAGATGATTTCAATATCATCTTAGATTTCGACATTAAGAATTTCACTTCAATCAAATATTACATTGCTTACCATAATATTTTATTAAATTACAACTTTACAAGTATGACAATATTATGTCACATTGGCCCAAAGGGGTTGGATCCAATGGTGGAAAGCGATGAGTTTTTCACTGTTGGGCAAGGTTCAATTCTCGTGAGGGCTTTACCTGGAGCCATGGGGACACCTTGAGG
>SNQJ01S0054313.1:47186-81348 GCA_010110895.2 Picea sitchensis | reverse complement strand
ATATAAATGATTTGAAATCACTTATAAGACAGTTAGCAGAAGTTAATGCAAAAGTAGAAAAGAGGATGCAAAAGCCCTGTTGTTAAATAGCTTACCTTCAACATATAACAATGCTACTTTTACTGTGTTTAGATGATATGATATCATCTCTTTTGGCTGAAGATAAAAAGCCAAATGAAATAGATTCAGAAAGTGCTCTCCATCCAGAAAATGCATTACTTACTAGAAATCGAATGAACAAAAAAACAGGGAAACAAATAGTTATAGTTATTATTGCAGTAAAACAGGCCACACAGCATGGAATTGTAAAGTACGAGTCAATTATCTTCTAAAGGGAAGGTTAAAGGAAAACAGAATATACAGAATAGAGCTCTGATAGCAGAAAATTTAACAATTGAAGGATCATGTGAGACTGAGTATGAAGTTGTGAAGTGAAACAATGAAACAGAGGAGGATAACTTGTTTTAAATAGTTGAATCTTTGATGCAAAAGGGAATTGAGGAAGGTTTAACCTGGGATTGACTGTTGTCCAAGTAGTTCAGGAATTCGGGAATTTCAATAATTCAGGAGATTGGAAATTTGGAACTCAGGAATTTAGACAATTCAGGAATTCTTCCCTTACGAGGGTGATGAGACAGCATGATGGAATACCAACAGGATTCCAGATCTTTAGAGGAGAGAAGCTGCTTAAGAAAAAGTCTTTCTTTTATGTTTTTTTATCAAGCTTTAATAGTTAGAATTGTAGCATTAAGAGCAGGTGTTAAGAGTATAACGCTTCAATATGAGCTAATGTAATGAAATGTAATAAAGGCACATTATATAAGTGGGCATTAAGTTTAAAATAAGTAGCTAAGAAAAGCCAGTTAGGACATGTAACAACCTCCTTGCCAAATAAAAGAGACGTGATGTCAATCTATTGAATAACTCCACAATTAATGAAACATTCAGTTCATATCTTTTGTTTATCTCTCATGTGATGGATGATCAATTTAACAACTCCTCCAAGAGACACAAATGCCAATGTAGCAAGACCATTGCAATATCATATGTCCAATGAAGACACGACAAACACATGAGCAACCAGGCGGTGATATAACCAATGTTATCAGAACCTGACCAGTTACCAAACCGGTATACCACAAGAACCAGAAACCAGTCAGAACCAAACCACCAAAAAGTTTATAGTATACACAGTTTTGTAATAAGACTTTAAGTTTAACTGTAGAAACAGGTTTTGGACCTTTCAAATGTATGTTTATTTTTGAGTCCTGGCAATGGACAAATGACAATGATGGTTAGACAATGTATGTTTATTTTTGAGTCCTAACAATGGACAAATGACAATGATGATTAGACAATGTCTGCTAGTTCAATGCTCAGTAAATTATTTCAATGTTTTATATTTAATATTTATCATTCATGTTTATGTAATATACTAATATAGTAATATGCCATATGCATATGCATATGGTGAATCACTGAATTTTAAATAAATTTAAATATTTTAATTTTTTTAAATATTTATTATTTTTCTATATATATATAAAATAATATATATATTATTGCCGTCGCCGACCTGCCGTCCCCTGAAAAATTTGGGGGTGCGCTCTAGCCGTCCCGTCCCCGCCGTCCCCCCGTCCCCGCCGTCCCCCCGTCCCCAAAGCCAATGCAACATAGAAATATAGATTATAGGAATGACAATTTCAACAATCAAACCTGGAGTCTTCACTTCCAGTGTGTTGTTCCTCTGAAAGCACTGAGATCCCTCTGGATCCATGACTTCAACAAAGGTTCCTTCCTCTTGCAATTACCCTTATGACAATGATACAAATAATATATATACAAATGCATACCTGAGGGTGCTGATATGATTTCTCCAATGGCACCTGGCTGATCTCTGTCCTCTAACATCTTCATGAAGAAGGTAGTCACAGTGTCACCCTTTTGTATTACCCACAATAAGCCTTCCTCTGAAGTCTTGTCTTCCAGGAACTTGAAGTTGCTTGATCCATCTAGCTTATCTTCCATCATAGTTCTTGTTCATCATAATTTTAGATTCTTTACAAACCCTTGTCAACTGGGCTATACAAACCTAACGACTAGGTTAGGCTATCACTTTTAGGTTTTATCGGACTTATGACTGCCAACAATAAACCTTTGAAATATAGGAGAACATTGGTGAGCTGAAGAGCTCCTTCAATGAGTTGCAAAAACCCTAATTCTGAAATTTCTGCAGAAATTAGCGAAACCCTAGAAACCCTAAGACCAAAAAGTCAAAATGCTCGGAAATGCAATCTAAAGCTTGCTGGAGGTGCGTCGAAGGAGGCCGTACACTCCTATGCACTTTTTAGCCCCAACGTCCAAGTGCCAATTGCTGAAACTCCTCAAAGAGGTAGGCCGTACGAAATTTTTGGAAACCCTAGGAGGGTCGTACGGTTTTGCAGAAGAGAGAGAGGATGACTGAAATTTGCGTGTGCAATGGGTTCTTCAAGACCTATGCTTTGATACCATGTTGATTTTTCAATAAGCAAGGTTAAGTACGAAGTTCATTCCATTTTAGCATTTAACCATAACCATTTATGTTGCAGCAACCAAGATCACAAGAAGAAGCACCATGCACAAGAACACAAGAAGTATCTTGGGAAACCCTTCTGAACAAGGGAAGAAAACCCAGCCAAATCCTTTGCTATATTCTTCAAGAGAAAGACCTTCACCACCAAGAAAGACCTAACACACAAGAGGGTGCTCAAACCCTAGAAGACTAGTGCCCAAGAGAGGTGCACACCTTTTCCCAAGTAGATGTACTTGCTGAAGTTTCCAAACTCACATGAAAGATATGTTTTGTCAATGGGGAATTTACCTTTACTTATACTAACCTGAACCTGTCAACAAAAGTGTCTATTGCCACAATAGGGCTGACCTCACTAGCTTATAATATAATTAATATTAACTAGATTAATTATCTTTTACATTAATTAACAGTCACATTAAGGTGGGGCCGACCTGTACCCTTTACATTACAATTAGGGTTACATGCAGGTCTAACTCTTGTACAATATAGCAAAGGATCTGATACACCCACTAGTGCTCATCCACTAGGGGCATCCATAGGGATGTCCATATCTTTGGCTCACTGCATTACACAGAAGAACCAAATCTTCACACGTTCACCTGTGCTCGTCCACAGGCACGTCCATTCTATAGATCTTCTTTCCCACTCCCTCACACAGGAGAATCATCTGGATTTTTCTCGTCAACTCTGCTGCTCAGAGGAGGCTAATACATCATCTTCATTTCTGTTCACATGACGATGCACCCAACACTTTAGGATTTCACACGTTCACCTTGTGCTCAGCCACATGCATGTCTAACTCAACAGATCGCCTTTCCCACTGGATAATCATCTGGGGTTCGTCTCAACTCTTTGAATGCAGGAGGTCATCTCTACGTTCCAGCTCTGTCTCAGGCAGGAACCACGTACCCTTCTTAGGGGCTTTCTCTCAGGTTTGTAAGCTGAGAGAAAGACTCACATAGCTGCAATGATTCACATATCACAGGTTTGTAAGTTGGAGAAGGTCTCACATAGCTGCAATCATCAACAAAATTGTTATTCTATTGCAAGAAGTCTTGTTTGGTGAAGCCCTAAGAGAGGAACATAAGTGTTTCTTCCTCTCACAAGGTGATATTTGTCTAAAAATTGGTTAATTGTTCTTGCTAGGGTTAGAATCCTAAAGCCCCCTAAAGTACTAGCACTTAAGGATTTTAGCCCTAGACTTTTGACCTTTGACCTAGTTGAAGCTACAAGAAGGGAGAAACAACTTCTAGTGCCCAAATGTGCTTGCACCCTAGAAGTTCTTCTCCTCAACATCTAAGACCTAAGGCCCAAATGTGCTTGAACCTTAGGGTTAGATCCTACCTCTTGATTTCAAGTAGGCCAACCTTCAAGCTTAGTTGCATTTGGAAAGATTCCATTAACCCTTAAAGGCACTAGTCTGAAAGTATTCTCACGGTGAATTGATTGCATTTGGAAAGATTCCATTAACCCTTAAAGGCACTAGTCTGAAGGTATTCTCACGGTGAATTGATTGATGAACTCACTCTTTCAAAACTCTCAAGCATCCTATTAACTATACTAACTCTAACATTGGCAAACTCACTAAATAACTTGCTGCTGTTATAAAAGGTTTTCTACAGCCATCTAAATCACCTTAATTCGCTGCATACACTAACCTAAAGGTGGCTGAACTCACTCAGAAATAACATCTAACAATTGGATAATATTCTGTTGGATGTATGCTTAATTTTCATGGTCAATTGTGCTATTTTTGAGCATTCATTATTGCTGCTGTTACAAATTACCTCTTGTTGTTATAAGGCTGGTTTACTGCTGCAATTTGCAACAACCATAGCAATCTAACTTGTCTAGTGTCTAAAAGAGGTCATTATTGCATACTTTAGCTTGGAAATTGTTATATATATGCTGCAAAGCGTTCTTGTTCCGAGTAGGTACCAAATCATCTTCAAACCTCTTCTTTTCCGTGACCTAGACCAATCATCTGGTGATCAAGACAGGGGGCGATAGGCTTGGCTACTAAACTTGCTATTTGATCCCTTGAGGTCACCAGGGAAGCCTCCCTTGTGGTGGACCTCTTCCATCTCTAAAACGAGGGAAGTCCCTACTTAGATGACAATGATAGGTTCTTCGATAGTTATGCAAGATTTGGGGATCTTGTGGAGGGATTTGCACAAGTACAATTCTTGCGATAACATTTTGGCACCGTTGTCGAGGAGGATTGAGTCATTCTCCTCAACGACATATATTTGGTAAACTTTCCCCGAAGCCCTTATCTTAGAAGTTTACTTGGCGACTCCACTGAGGGTAGTTCCCTCACCTTCCCTTTGATGATCCTAGAGAGATCATTTGGCGATTCCACTAATACATTTTGAGTTGTTTGTTTCCCACGTAATGGAGTTATGGCTTTTCAAGAATGGTTTTCTTGTATTGATTTTGACAACATTCCTGGATACCTAAACAAATTTAAGGACGGATGGTCAGAGAACTTTCCAAAATTCGAAGGATTGGTTGTTACTCATGTTGTAAAGTTCTTGAAATACATACAGGGTATGGGGGAACATGAAGATGCATAGATACAACAGTTTGTATTCTCCCTATCATTTGATGTACAGGATTGGATCAAAGACAGTTGCAAGCCGAAAACCATATATTCTTTCATAAATCTCATTAGCAAATTTCTTGAGTACGGGAACCCACAATATTAGACATATGAGGACACTCTTCGAGAACTCACAACAACCTTCAAAGGGGAGGGTTTCTTCCTATATCTTCTTATAAGAGACTCGAGGGAAGCACACCATGCCCAAGAAGAAGATTCTATTGGGAATATTCATTTTCTTGATGAAGACAATACATTGATAGTTGCTCTGTTAGCCGAGGATGAAGAACTAGGACAATGTGAAGACTTCTCCCATAGGTTGAAGGAAAGCGTTAAAGATCAAAGTTTTTGTGAGCAATTGGTTGATCGTTGTGAAGATGTACATCTATTGATTGACCTCTGTGCTCAAAGACAAGAAGAGCATGACCTCATTGTTGAGTGGTATGTGCAATGTTTCGAAGTCTCAGTAGAGGAAGAGCTTGCTAAGGTGTAATGATCCCAAGCCATTATGCCGGGAACATCACGGTTTTGGTGTCTTTTAAAACTTTTTCTGGTTGTGGTATTTCGTCAAACACTTCGCTGACCTACTTGTTTACATGTGTTTACTTGCTGAATGGCCTCTTGATTTAAGCCTTAGGGTTTACTGATGTGTTTATATGAGTGTTTGCAGCAATAAACAAGAAGATACAATCATGGACATACCTCAACCATATGCAATATGATAGACAAGCCAAAACATCTCAAATATGATTTTATTCATGAAATAGAGGAACCTGCTACAATGAAGATGCCGATCTGGAATGCTCAATAGATGGCTAAGAGAATAGATAATAGAACTACTACAAAAAGCTCTCGATAATACAAAATAAGCCTCCAAAAGCTGGATAAGAGATGAAGACCAATGCCAAGGTAGATCTGGGTCGTATGAAGTGCCAAACCCCCACTGGAAGATGCCACGTCCTGTTGGAATTGTCAACCCCTACAATTTCGGCCCTACTGTCAAAGACCTCCAAATGCTACGCTGAAGATGCCAAACTGTAGATCGAGATGAGTGGAAACCTCTCCTGAAATCTCAAACCGAAATACCAAGGGAAACTCCTCCAAATGTTAAACCCTCCAATTGAGTTGCGCCCTCCTGAAACTGCCAAACCCTACAATTTCGGCCCTGATGAAGGAGGCCTCCAAATGAGCCCAAACTCGGCCAAATGATAGATCGGGGTGATAGGATCCCCCTCCTGAAGTCTCAGGACGAAATGCTATGGATAACTCCTCCAAACTGAATAGATATGAATCTCAAAAATGCCCTCCTTCTTTCCAATTTGTCCCACTGCTCTAGGAAATAATCTGAACCATAAAGCTCTCTCAAGAGGCACTAGAAATCATGGCTAAGGCCCTGCAAGTAAAACCCAAATGCTCAAATGTCCAAGAGCCCTCTCAAACTCCTACAACGAACCTTCCCTCAAGAATGGTGCGCCCCGCCCCCCTCGCTGGAAACCTCCAATGGTGCGCCCCTCCTCCTTCATGTGCCTGTGGCTGGTGTAGAACCCTCCTGCACTGATGTAGAACCGAACTAGAATGGTGTGGGAGAGTATTGCATCTCCGAGACCAAGCTTGGGACAAGCTAGGTGGAATCTTTCAACACCGAATCGTACTCTAGAGTTTGTTAAGTCAAAACCCTCAAAACCCCCAATGTTGGGCTCACTAGCTAGAAGCCAGATATCAAAATATGATCATACATGAATGAATGAGTAGAGGCCCTTGCCTTTCCTTTATACTTTTTGCTCACCTTGTCCCTCCAAAGTGACTTTCATTTTATTAATATTTAATTAATTATTTAAATCACTTTAATTAATTAATTAACCTTTTTACCTTTGAAAATCGCCTTATCTCTCCTTGTGGCTTCCCTAGCCACTGAAAGTCACTTCTCAACATCCCATCTTGTAGTGTTGCTTGTCTCGATTCCAATGAGCTATTACACTGAGAGGTTCCTCCAAGTAATGCGCCCAAAATGACCTCTTTAGTGAATTTAATTAACTTATAGCCCAAAATAGTCAAAATCATGGTAATCGTCGGAATGCAACGGAACCAAAGCCAACCTGTGCGGAATGGCTCATAATGATGACATATGATGAATAATGCAAGCTGGACCCCACAATGCCTCTCAATAACCCCTGTACTCGCTATAACATCCATTTGGCTACTCTGGTCATCATAAACCTTTGCACTGTGATGATGTCCCAAAGTGGGGACATTACATAAGGCATACTTTCGAGTAAAAACACTATGTGCTAGCATACAAGAGAAGTATGACCAACCTTGGGTTTTATCCAAGATATTGGAATTGAATGTGGAGGGAAATGGGATGATTCAGAAGATGCAAACCTTGACGAAGTTCCCCCTCCAAACAGACAAGGGAGCAATGAAGAATTTATTAGCGAAGAACCTCCATGTCTTGAGCATGCCTTGGATGAAGAAGATTACACATCTCCAAGGAAAGAACCCAAGGAAGAAGCTTATGAAGAGGGTTACCAACCCATTGAAGAGGAGCAAGAATTACCTCATGATTCTATTGAAGACAACGAAGACTTGATTGAAGAAAGACCTCCTGAAGAGGTGAGTCATGAGGAAGATTACCAAGAAGAACATGAGTTGCCTTGTGAATATGGCGAAGAAGAACACTTTGATGAAACACACCTTGTTGGAGACCTAATCCACGAAGAGGTTCCTCATGAGGACGAAGCATCGGTATTTGCTCCTCCACTGGATGAAGTCATCCAAGCCTCCATTCCTCCTGCACAAGAAGAAAAGAATGTGGTAAGTTACACTCCTTTCCAAGTTTTCGATGTTGATGCATTTCATGAATGGGAAAGTGTCAGTGAAGATGTGCTAGAGGAACCTTTGGATGCATTAGGCCCTTCATGTTATAACGAAAGTGATGATGTGATTAACAATATTGATGAATTTATACATGTTGGGAGACGTAAATGGGAAGAGACTTGTTATGGCTTTAATGGAAATCCCATTTATGATATTGAAGGTCGTTTTCAATTGTTGCCATTAGAACAATCATATGTGATTGCTACTGATTTAGATGCTTGGCAACAAGAAGATGACATGATTACAGATTTGTTCTAACTACCCATAGATGACTTATTGCAGCGTTCCTGTGAATATTTTCGATCGTATCCTGGAAGGGTTTGATACATATTCCTTTGAGCACTTGAATTTATTCCACGAAGAAGATTTTTCGACCACCTCTTTTCACCTTGCTATTCCACTATAGATACGGTTGCGAGTTTTCCTTATGATGGTCACTTGCCTGTTGGACAAAGTTGTTTTCAACCTTTGGTTTGTTGTAGGCCTTTTCAGTTTCACACACAACCAACAAGCTTTGGGTTGGGAGCAAATTTTTTTCCCTAGGCTTGGTTTCATCCCTTACCTTGCCCTCTCCTTTCCCAAGGCCAACCTTAGAGTTTTCCTTAGGTCCCTTCTCATCCCTTCTTCTCGATCTTTGGGTGATAGCTTTGTAGCTGAGGAGGAGAATTTGCTTTCGTCTAATTATTTCAGCCTTGTCCTGGGATGGATAGCGCAGGGTTGTGCTGATGCTTCCTTGCATGGCTTTGTCCCTCCCTCCCACCTCCATGAGTTGGATTTTATGACTAGTTATGGTATGATGTATATCTTGACTCATGACCTTTTTGCGCTTGACTTATACTTGTTTTGGTTTATGATGAAGCACAAGGGTAGACATTTTGATACAATGATAGAATGGTTTCACTGGTCATATGATTATACCTAGCATTTCGACTAACCTTTGATTAATGTAGGTTAGGTAGGCATTTGCATCTTGCATTGCATTTGTATATATCTTGCATCATGCATTCATACTAGTATAGTTTGCATCTTCTTATATATGTTGCATTCTCATTTGTACATAATGAATACATGTTAGGAAATTGCACTTAATCATTGAATATTATTGCTTTATCAATTTGTAGCTAAGGAAATTTTTTCTTTTCAGCATGGTTTTGGATTTATCACCGACACCAGTGGATCACATCCATCGACAGATACTTCTAAAGGGTGTTGTTGGTTGAAGTGGGTGCAGGATTGTAGGTCTTGGACAACCAGAGAGGTCGAGGTTCTGATGCGTTCTACGGTGAGCACATGTCCCCATGTTGGAGCCAAAAGTTACCCCCTCATGCCTAGGGGTAACTAGAGGAGATCATGTTTTGTGGCCTGCAATGGAGAACATGATCCTGACCATGATGACGATCAATATGTCCATAGATGGTAGCCCAACAACCCCACTCATTCACCTTTATAGCTATTGGTCAACCGAGGCTCATCACATTTGAGCAACGCAGAGTATGGGAGATGGTAAGACATCGTCACCATGAGGTATGTTAGTCCTTCTTTGATGCAAAGTGTTGTGCTTAATTTGTAGGGCATGTGGATGAGGATCTTTGGTTGAAGTTGGATAATAAATCACTGGTTTGGGAAATTGTGTTAGTTGCCTTGTTTCACCTTAATGATTAGCGTTTGTGCCCTAGTCCTGTGTTATCACTACACAGGGAAAAGGGGTACTACTGGGGGGCCCTCTCAAGGGTAACGTTTCTTTTCCCACCATACTTAACACTTTCTATCTTGGAACCTCTCAAAGTGTACTAAACTTTGACAATGGGTCATGGTCCATTCTCTCATGAGAAGAGGGGTTGATGGCCCAAAGGTTGTTTCGCAGCTGCTATGAAAAGAATGAGAGAATGATGCTAAAGAAAGAAAGGAATGATAACAAAGAGGACTAACAAAAGCCAACCCAAACTTGAGCTCTACTCTTTCAATGTTCACCCCAGTCCAAAAAAACAATGCTAATAGCTTGAAACCTGACAAAGGGGACTTGCAAATATAATAAAGCGGGACTTAGAAAAAGGCAAATAAGGGGGATTGGAAAAAAGAGCATGTAAATATGGGGTAACTCAAGAGAAAGCACACCCCTTAGAAAGACACTCATAGAAATGGATTCAATGACATCATGAGCCATGAAGTAAGCCATAAAACTGATCCAGGGGATCAAAATATGCTCAAAAATCAAATTGCTCGGAATTGCTTGAAAACAGACTCGTGCGTAGGTCTCATCCTCACGATCCCAATGCAACTTGAACGGGCTCAAACGGACATCCTATGCGAGAGATATCACGTTCTGTCCATTTCCTCAAACAGGCAAAATGCCGACTGTACAGTCCGTACTGCTGATTGTGTAGACTGTACTGACACATGGCAGGGTGACTGTATTGACACGTGGCAGGGTGATGTGGACAACTGCGTGGCAGGGTGACTGGGCAGGTAATGTGGCAGGCTCGTACATGGACCAATTCGATTTGCACACGTGGCATTCAGGGGGATGAATAGAAGGGTGCCACGTTGCCCAGCCAAGGGTCGCCACATGGCACCCCGTCATTGGTTTGTTGATTAAAATTGGTATGGAGTCCGCGGGGGTTGAACCCGGGACCTCCACCAAGGCTAGAGTCTCCGCGCAGGCCGGGCTACCAGCCCGCCTGCCATTTGTTACTTAACCATATACCATTGCCTTAATATTTAACTTTGATGTAATGTTCAGTCGGGCGGAGAAAGGGCCGGGGCTTAGCCCCATCCCTCGGTTACATACCTTTTCCATATGACCACCAGGCGAGCGGATTATCCAACGACTAGCCAACAAAGCGCGTGATTGCAAGCGGTGCTAGGCCACATGGGCCATGCAATTGACACCTCCGTCGAGAAAGGTGCCTAAGTTTCCTAACCGTTCGACATAATGCCATGATTTGCGGAACGGGTGCGATGTTGGGTTTTTGGCACGAGAAACGCCCGTGACCTAGGTTGTTCACACACAGGTACGTTTTGGAGGACCAGAGACAACAAGCTTGAAGGAGAAAACTTACAGGAAGTGATTTCTTCTCAGTTTTTGGCCAAACCAGGTGCAAGAAGAGCCCAACTAGGGGTTTTTGGACATTCTGGATCCATTGAAGCCATCTATTTTGCATTCTGAGCATCGTAAAGAATTGATTTTGACACTTTAAGCATTAATGAAAATGATCCATTGGAAGCTGGACCAAGAGATGTAACCCAAGAGAGGGGTGAACTCCTTTACATTTTGCTGTGTTAATGTGCTTATTTTGATGGTTGTTGTCTATTTATGTTGTTCATGTTAAAGTAAAAACTCATTAAGGTTTATGTGTTTGCAACTTGATCCTATTGCCCAAGCACATACAAATTACACTTGCAATTTTAAAGAGACACAAGCCTTTTCATTTTCAGATCAAGTTGGTATCAGAGCATAGGTTTTTGAAGGTTTGATTGTTTGTAAGTGTTTGTTTTCTGATGCTTACAAGGTTGAAGATCACAAGAGGAGAAGGTCAACTTGTAGAGCTTGTTGCCGTCCTTATACACACTTGCTAGCGTGAGCTAAGTCCAACTCACTTAGTGTGTCCTCGGAGACACAATGTCTAGGTTCCAAGTCCACACTGTCACCTTGACTGGATCACTTAGTGTCCCTGAGACAACGTCTAGGTTCCAAGTCCACACTGTCACCTTTGATCGAACCTCTTCCTTCTAGGCTTACTTAGGGGAAGCCATGGGGTTGTCCCTTTAGTTGTTAGACACTTTAGTGTTAATGTTCTAGGAGTTATTTTAATTTGTTATAGCCAAAGGGGAAACTAGCCTAAGATGCAAAGGCAATCAATGCAAAGTGCAAGTCTAATCTATGAAAATCAAAATTTCTTCCTAAGTCAACTAAGACTAGTGCCTAAGGTTGGGCAATGGGGTCAACTAAAGTTTAAGGTGGCTTATTTACAAAAGTTTTACAAGTAAATTAATTCAAACTACCCAAAAACCCAAGGTTATTATTACTAACAAAAGAATATTAAGTGTTACAAATTATTACACCATTTACAAAAGATAAGAAAAGATCCTCAAGAAGTGTGGTGGTTCAACAATTTGCCAAGCATGCCCCAATATCACTTACTCTATTGGACCGTACCACTGGCCACCAAAAAGCACTCAAGAATCAAAGAAAGTGATGCCTCCCTAAGTGGTATACTCAACACTTCCTAGATTCACAACACAACAATCAACAAACAAGATATTTCAATGACTACTCAAATATTCACTTAGACATAAAAAACATTAACCATCAAGTTGCATATAAGATAAAATGATCAATGAGATTATCACCAAAGTGTTTGCCTATCAATAATATATCTAATTCCCCCAAACATACAAAAGTGATCTATGTAACTAAGTGTTTAAGGAGTTTCTAAAGCATTGGGTTAATTTACCCTTCCCTAAACTAGATGTGTGCTTCAAGTTTCCTTCCCTTGGCCAAATGACTGCCTGGTGCTCAAGATAGTAAGGCAAAACCGAAAGGCCTTACCCTAGCTTCTCATACCGACAGAGTACTTCCTGAAGGATCTCCCTGAACGAATCACTTCCAGGACTACCCCCTGCTTCCTCCTCGTTGTTTTCCTCCCACCCGCTTTAGATGGTGGAGATGGTCAATGAAGCCCCCCTAAAATGTTTCTAAGTATTACAAGACCCAAGGTGGGTTCTTAGATGTTAGTGACATTTAGAAAAGTTTTAGACACTTAAAATTTAGCTGCTTAAGGGTTACTGAAATGAAATTGTCAATAAAGATGTGTTGTAAAGCATGAAAATAAAGAGCACTCACCACATGAAACTTAAATGGAAATGACACAATAGATATACCAATTAATTATAAACCATTTCACATAAAATTTGGGTGTTATGTGAGATTAAGCAAGGACAACTCGCTACACATACATGACGTAGAAAATTAAACTTGTTTGAAAGAAAATTCTTGGTTAAGGTATGTGGAGAAAATAAACTATAAAACAAGATAACTTAAACTTCTTTAATGTGAGGTGCTTGAAAATGATCCTGAAAAATGAAATGTCAAAAGTGTGAGATTAGCAACAATAGATAAAAGAAAATTAAGTATGTGTGAGCATCACATCAACATAGTAGACAATTAACTTAAGAGCTAAGATCTACCATCATCAACATATTTTAATTGTTAAACCCATATAAAAGATATAAGCATGAGAGAAATAAAAGATTTAATGTTGAATACTTAGGATCTTAAACCAACATGAAAGGGCAAGAACAACTCATTTTAGTGAAAGCTTTTAAGAAACTATGAGATCTAAGATTGCTTATCCATGAGTGTATTAATCATTAAGTGAAAGATAATGCTTAGATAATGAATATTAAACGAGACTATGGAAAAGATCTTAAACCAAGATACTAGATCACATATGCTAGAATTGTAAGCAAGCTAAATGACTTGTGTTACTAAAGATTTAGCATTTAGAAGATATTATAAATCATTTAACCACTTAAACATGAGATTTATGAGCATATGAAATAAGCTTGAAAAAATGAAACTATGTGATTACTAACTAGATAGTTTTACCATTAAGTATAAACAACACAAGAGGATTAGTTTTCCTTATGTCAGTATTTTTGGGATTACTCTCCCAAGGTGCCTGTCATGAGATTATTATTTAGATTAAAAGAATAACTTGATGAAAGAATAAAACTTGAATTTACTAATGGCCAAGGTGGAGGCAAGCCTTCCTTTTATTGGCCAAAGAGGGGTTAACTAAGCCAAATAAAATTAATGAAATGCAAGAAAGATAAAACCCAACAATCATATGGACAAAGAATAAAATAACTAAAGATGAAATAAACTAATCTAAGCTAGTTAAAGATTAAGGGCCCAAAGAATGAGAAAACATGCTAGAAAACTTAGAAATTGAAGGAAGGAAGTGAGAAAGTAAGCACTCAACCAAGGAATGTGTGGTTGGGGAAGTCCTCTAGGTGTTTGTGGGCAGCATAACCCCTTGGACCATGCCACCATCTCTTGTAAAATCAGCAAGCAAAAACTTGTTGTAAATGTTGGAAAACACACTAAACTTGTCAAAAAATTTTCTGTTTTGTTATAAAAATCCTAAAACAAAATTTGCTTTTACCTATCTATGATTAGTTAAAAGTTGAAAATATATGGAAATGGATGCATCAAATAAAATTGAATAAGAAAGAGGCAAGGAGTGTAAGAAGGGCTCAAGGGTAGGATACTCTTCGATGCTATCCCAATGAATCCTTTGAGGTGACCAGCAAAACTTAGAGAAACATGTGAAGCATGGAATAGATAGTTATCTTGAAATAGACTTAGAATGAAATACTTGCAAACCCTAAGTTATCCAACATAAACATAAGATAACAAGAATACTCTATGCTACCTTACCCAAGCAAAATTCTTCAACCAAGACTATCACCAACAACACATAAAACAATACAAACAATATCACTCATGTGTATGGAGCAAAAGAATACTCAAAGATGCTCCAATGATCCTCCAAAGCTTTTTCTATTACCAAAGTGTGAGAGTGTTGTATTTCACTAGTTTGCTACTAGACTCCTGGTGAGCAATGGAATGAAAATGATTATGATGGCAAGAGCAAGAAGATGGGAGGAGAGAGAGATTTCATGATAGTAACTTTAGCTCTAAAGATCGATTGGTGAGAGCTGGGGAGGGGGAGGGTTCATTTTATACTTGGAGAGGCAGACTTACCTCTCTTGGATCAATGTCAATTGTCCACAACCAAGCATAAGAGAAGATCTCAAGGCTAGGTTCACCATCTAGGGTGTAGGAAAATGTGTAGGGAGGTGTTGGGATCAAACAGAGGGTGGAGGCCTCAGATCGATGCCAAGGAAGGTGAGGAGGTCCAAATAATTTAAAAAAAATCATTTGTGAGTTTCTAGAAGAGGGGCGTAACTCCTTGAGGGGCCAAAAAGGTGAAATGAAGAAATGAGGGAATTAATGAGAAAGGAGTGGGATCATCCTAGAGGTGATGTGGGGTCAAAGGGAGTCATAACTCATGAGAGGGGCCCTAAATAAGTCACAAACAACACCCTCCACAAAGGAAAAACGTCACTTGCCCTAGGGGGCCATGTTTTTGGAGTGTAAAAGGTGGGTAAGGCTAGCCTTAGTTGGGAAAGGTTGGGGAGGGCTAGGTAAAGCTCCTAATCTTGCTATTTTCCACCTTAACACTTACTCACTAACTCAAAATTACAATAGTTTTGACATTTTAATAATGTCACCTTAGCAATTAAAATAATGCTTTGACTAAGACTCCGACTCGAAAGTGACAAAGACATAGTAAAATTGTCCGACCGAATAAAACTTATCTTATGGGCAGGAAGCTATTCCATTTCTTTGGAGTACAAATACCCCTATCAAAAAAAAAAAAAAAAAAAAAAAAAAAATTAATTAAAATTAACTAATTAAATTATTAAAAAGAATTAATTAAAAAAAACCTATCTAGACTCCTCTAATAAATTCCCGCGAACTTTCTACACCGTTCTGGGCATGGTTACTTACAACATTCCTAAACAAAGGCTACCAAAAAATGAGACCATTAGAGCCCCTTTCACCACTTTGGAGAAGCACAATGTGTGGGGAGGGAAAATTAAGGGAAGCTCCACAGCCCTAAAGCCTCTACGACAACCGAGGATAAAACTCCTGAAAGGAAATCCCCAATGAAACAATTCCAAGGTGCCCCCACCTAATTATGATCCATGCGACTTTATTATATTATCAACTCACTAGGGGTGCGGAAATTTCGTTTACAAAAATTTTGCTGGGGTATCAGATACCCAAGTAGAACCAAAACTGTCTTCATCAAATTTGCATCTGGTGATGCATCTTCATGGCACATGAGTTGACCCCTAGCTGAATAGGCGGTCAACAGAGCCAATTTCTCAACTTTCAAGAAGGAGAACTACACAATCACCTCAAGCTTCAAGGAGGCATTCACCAAGTATGACTCACGAGGAGAGTCATGAAACTCTTACTTAAGAAGATGAAACTTTCAGAAAAGATTTCTATGATATATGACAGAAATGGTGAAAGTTTTAATTGAAGAAAGAAATGCAAGTTTGCAAGGAGAAAGCTCAAATCCTCCAAAAGGTAATTAAGATAGTGGTGATAAAACTCCAAAAGTAAATGGAGGGAATGGAGGGAATGGTGATACTCCACCTCCTTCACCTCCATCTTCCACTTCTTCTACCATTTCACAACCACCTCCAAATTCTCCAAAAGAACATGGTAAAATTCCTCTACAAACTCCTTTGCTTAAGCTTGATATTAAGTTTGAATTGCCTATGTACAATGGAGAGGTAAATGCTGATAAATTGGATAACTGGATTTGTCAGATTGAAGTGTATTGTAGGATACAAAGAATCAAAGATGATGAAACTAAGATTCAACTTGCTTCTCTTAGATTGGAAAGTGCATTTGGTGGGAAGCCAAAACTCAAGAGGACATGAAGAAACATGGTAAAGTTTTATCCTCTTGGAATGATTTTATTGTTGCACTTAAAAGACAATTTTATCCATTAGAATTTAACATACATGCAGAAAGCTATTATGGATTGGCAAAATTTTAGACAAGCTAAAGGGCAAAGTGTGCAAAGTTACACTCAAGAATTTAGAAGAAGAGCTTTGATTTTGGGTATAGATTAACTTCTCAAGAAACTTTACTCAAATACATTGGAGGATTGCATAGCTACTTGAGGCACACAATACTTATGTTTAACCCTACAAGTCTAGATGAAGTTTGTGTACAAGCAACTCATTTGGAAGCAAGAGGGAGGAATGAACTTCAAGAGGGTAGGAAGAAGCCATTTGTTCACGGAGACGAGGGAAAAAAAAAGTTCAAAGGAAAGAAGAAAGAATGCTTCAATCAGGAAAGAGGGAGAAAAACTTACATGTTTACACTGTTCAAAAGATGGCCATAATGAAGACCATTGTTGGAAACTTCATCCTGAAAAGAGACCCAAAAAGTTCAACAACAAAGGAAAACCAAAGACTGCTGCAACTACACAACATGATTTAGGTTCTGATTCGGGAGATGAAACAAAAATTACAGCCATAGGTTTTCAAGGTAAGGATTCTATTGCAAGTACTAATTCTTCAAGTAGTAGTAGCCTCAATGAAACTCAACATGAAAAAGAAAGAATAGAACTTTTCCACATAAGGGTTATTTCAAAGCATACCAAGATAAATACTCTTTTTGATACTGGATCTCAAGCAAACCTCATCTTTGAAGACACTGTCAAGAAATTAAAATTGGAAACTACTCCACATCCTAAACCATATCCTCTAGGATGGATATGTGACAATTCCAAATTGCATGTGACAAGAAGATGTAAACTTAGATTTGCCATCACTGCAAATTTTATAGATGAGGTAGAGCTTGATGTTATTCCATTGAATATTTGTGATATTGTGTTGGGAAGCCCATATTTATATGATAGGAGAGCCATCTTTCATTGTCATGAGAACAAATATCATTTGTTTAAAAATGGAGTTGAGTACATTGTTAGAGCACATACAAAGAAGTTGAATTTGTCACTTGTAAATGCTGGGCAAATGAAGAGATTAGTCAATGCTAGTAAGAACTTTGTCCTCTTGATGATCAAACCCAAAGACAATGTTGAAAAATAAGCTTTCCAAGGTTGTGATGCAAAGTTGAAATTTGATTTATATGAGGTTGTTAACCAATATGATGAGATGTTTCAGGAACCAAAAGGATTGCCTCTAAAAAGGGGTCTCCAACATGAGATACAATCGCAACAAGATTATCCTCTTCCAAACATTGGTATGTACAGGATGTTAGTGATGGAGAATGCTAAAATTAAAAAACAAATCCAAGAGTTGCTTGACAAAGGGGTTATCATGCCAAGCACATCGCCATGTGGGTCACCAATTGTTTTAGTGCCAAAGAAAGATGGTACATGGCGCATGTGTGTAGATTTTAGAGCCTTGAACAAGATTACGGTAAATAATCGTTATCCTCTTCCTAGAATTGATGATTTGCTTGATCAATTGAAAGATGCTAAGTATTTTACTAAGTTCGATTTGAGAAGTGGATATTATCAGATTAAGATTGTTGAAGGAGACACATGGAAGTCAGCTTTCAAAACAAAGCAAGGTTTGTTTGAATGGATGGTTATGCCATTTGAGCTTTGTAATGCTTCTGCTACATTCATGAGAGTCATGAATGATGTTTTAAGGCCTTTTCTTGATGATTGTGTGATTGTCTACTTGGATGACATTTTGATATTTAGCAAATCTCGTGAAGAGTATGTTATGCATGTAAAGCAAGTTTTGGATGTCTTGAAAAAAGAAAATTTGTTTTTGAAGATGTCTAAATGTGAGTTTGGAAAGACCTCACTTATTTACTTGGGACATATTGTTGGAGGAGGAGAATTGAAAATTGATCCTTCCAAGGTCAAAGTCATTTTGGATTGGCCCAAGCCCAACAATGTGACAAAGGTAAGAAGCTTTTTGGGAGCAACCCAATATTGGAGAAAGTTTATTGCTAACTTCTCTTCAATTGCAGTTCCATTACATGCAGTGACAAGCATCAAGCAAGTTTTCCAATGGAGAGGCAAGCAACAAAATGCTTTTCATGCATTAAAGGAGAAGATTAGTTCAGCTCCAGTTCTTGCACTTCCTAATTTGAGACAACCATTTGAGATCCAAACAGATGCAAGTAATTAGGCAATGGGAGCAGTCTTGTTGCAACATGGTAAGCCCATTTGTTTTCATTCTGAAACTTTTAATGGTGTTGTGATTAACTATCCTACTTATGATAAGGAGTTGTATGCATTGGTGCAAAGTGTGAAAAAATGGAAACATTATTTGTTGGGAAAATAAACTATCATTCACACAGATCATCAACCATTGCAATACTTACAATCACAAACAAAGCTACAACAAGCAAGGCACTTCAGATGGATGGGTTTCCTACAACAATTCCACTTGGTTATAAGGTATAAGAAAGGCATTTATAACAAAGTTGTTGATATTCTTTCTAGGCCTATTGTTAGTGCTTCAATTATTCTTAAGCATAATTCTACTATGCATGAGAGCTATGTTGAACAATATGCTTTAGATGCTGATTTTAAAGTGGTTTATGCAACTTTATGTAATTCTAACCAAGTTGAGGAATTGGATTACCATGTGCATGATAAGCTTTTGTATCATCTTGGCAAGCTATGTATTCCACAGGGTGAAAGAGTCAACATCATAAGGGAAACTCATTCTTCTCTTATTGCTGGCCACTTTGGTGTAGGCAAGACGGTGGCTAATTTGCAAAGGTATTGCTATTGGCCTAAAATGAATGAAAGTGTTTCAAGATATTTAAGAGGATGTTCTTTATGTGCTACAAGTAAGCCTAGCAATAGAAAGTAGGGTTTGTATACTCCACTTCTGGT
The DNA here is from genome assembly GCA_010110895.2 of Picea sitchensis. Taxonomy (NCBI): domain Eukaryota; kingdom Viridiplantae; phylum Streptophyta; class Pinopsida; order Pinales; family Pinaceae; genus Picea; species Picea sitchensis. The sequence continues at coordinate 61,817 of SNQJ01S0054313.1, read as the reverse complement.
TCCATCTTGTCCTTGGGAAAGCATTTCCATGGACTTTGTAGGAGGTCTACCTATGTCTAAAAAGAATCATGATTATCTTTATGTTGTGGTTGACCATTTTAGCAAAATGTGTATTTTGATGCCTTGTAAGAAGCAGGTTACAGCTGAGCAAATGACACAAATGTTCTTTCAACATGTTTGGGTACATTTTGGGTTGCCCAAATCCATTATTTCTGATCGATATTCTCGATTTATTGGAAACTTTTGGTCAAGCTTATGGGCACTCATGGACACCAAGCTGAAAAAGAGCACAACATTTCATCCACAAACCGATGGTCAAACAAAAGTGGTGAATAGAACATTAGTACATCTTCATGGTTATTGCAACAAACATCCTAAGCTTTGGGATGAGCACCTACACTACATTCAACATGCTTACAATCGGGCTAAGCACTCTTTGACTCAAACATCTCCATTTGAGGCATGTTTTGGCTATTTGCCAAAATCTCCTTTAGATTTTATCTTTGGGAAGGATTATGCTATTGTTGAGAATTTGAGACTGTATGAGCCTCCTTTGATTGATGATCAAGGAGAGCATGTTCAAATTCCTTCCATAGATGATTTCTCGCCAAAATATCTTTCAAAATTGCATGAGGATACAATCCTTGACAGGAGGATGAGAACTTCAAAACGAGGGAATATGGAATACCTTCGTGTTGGTCTTAAAGGCATAAATCCAAGCAAAGCCAAATGGATTGAGGTTGGAAAGGTGAGGGAACTGTACCCTCATCTTCAGATTGACTGAAAGTAGTCTTTTGGAGCTCCAAAAGCTTCCCAATGGGGAGGGGAGTGATCTAGGGTATCAAAATATGCTAAAAAATCAACGTGCTCAGAATTGCTTGAAAACGGACTCGTGCGTAGGCCTCGTCCTCACGATCCCAACGCAACTTGAACAGGCTCAAACAGACATCGTATGCGAGAGATATCGCGTTCTGTCCATTTCCTCAAACATGCAAAATGCGGACTGTACAGTCCGTATTGCTGACTGTGCAGACCATATTGACACGTGGCAAGGTGACGTGGACAACTGCGTGGCAGGGTGATTGGGTAGGTGATGTGGCAGGCTCGTACGTGGACCAATCCAGTTTGGACATGTGACATTCGGGGGGACAAATAGAAGGGTGCCACGTGGCCCAGCCAGGGGCCACCCCGTCATTGGTTTGTTGATTAAAATTGGTATGGAGTCCATGGGGTTCGAACCCGGGACCTCCACAAAGGCTATAGCCTTCGCGCAGGCCGGGTTACCAGCCCACCTACCATTTGTTACTTAACCATATACCATTGCCTTAATATTTAACTTTGATGTAATGTTCGGTCGGGCGGAGAAAGGGTCGGGGCTTAGCCCTAGCCCTTAGATACATACCTTTGCCATATGACCACAAGGCGCGCGGATTATCCAACGGCTAGCCAACAGGGCACATGATTGCAGGTCGACGCTAGGCCACATGGGCCATGCGACCGACACCTCTGTCGAGAAAGGTGCCTAAGTCTCGTAATCGTTTGACATAATGCCATGATTTGCAGAACAGGTGCGGTGCTGGGTTTTTGGCACGAGAAATGTCCGTGAGCTAGGTTTTTCACACACAGGTACGTTTTGGAGGACCAGAGACAACAAGCTTGAAGGAGAAAACTTCCAGGAAGTGATTTCTTCTCAGTTTTTGGCCAAACTAGGTGCAGGAAGAGCCTAACTAGGGGTTTTTGGACATTCTAGAGCCATTGAAGCCATCTATTTTGCATTCTGAGCATTGTAAAGCACTGATTTTGACACTTTGAGCATTAATGAAAATGATCCATTGGAAGCTGGACCTGGGGATGTAGCCCAAGAGAGGGGTGAACTCCTTTATCATTTTACTGTGTTAATGTGCTTATTTTGATGGTTGTTATGTCTGTTTATGTTGTTCATGTTTAAGTAAAAACTCATTAAGTTTTATGTGTTTGCAACTTGATCCTATTGCCCAAGCACATACAAATTACACTTGCAATTTTAAAGAGACACAAGCCTTTTCATTCTCAGATCAAAAACCATATCACTATCACACTTACTCTTGAAGGGTTTTTAATTTCCCTCGTCACTCTTGGGACCTATCCATCTACTTGGGTTATTTTATTTCCTATCTAGGTGGCACATCTAATAGGGTTGGATGAAGGCCCTCAAATACTTAAAATTGGTAACTCACATGGCGTCTTGGGCTAGTGTGATGCTTGAAGGGGATACTGAGGTGAATTGTCTTACATGGCTTATATCTTAAGTTGCAACTTACTTTGCATGTTTTAAGGACTAATGTTTCTTATGAACTTTGGCTAACCATGTTTTATACTTTGATTTGTTTTGAATGGCCCTGACATGGTTCTTTGAGGGATGGCTTGGGTTTGTCTCTAGGATGTTGTGCCCTATTTGTAGGACTTTTGACACGTGTAATGGAGAGCAGTGGGTCATCTAGTGACTCACCACCCTCAAATATTGGCTCTCACATCCTCAGAACCCTGGATGATGGACATATGGGCTTGGTTTGCGCAGATCCAGTCTTTATGGCACACTGATGGGATGGAAGCCTCACAGGCTGGGCAGAGTACCCTAGGGCCTATTTACCCATAGGATAGAGGACGTTGCAACAACAGTGACTCAGATGCCATTCAGAGATGAGATGCAACCCTCCTCTCCTTGGACGCAACACATTGATGCCCTTGACGTCACCCACTTGACCTTGACGTCACCCACTTGACCTTGACGTCACCCACTTGACCTTGCCCTTGACGTCACCGGAGATGATTTGGCATGACCTTGGGTGAAGAGACACCTCACTTGACATTGCTTCACCTTGGAATATGCCACGTGGCCTTTGGAGGCCCTACCTTAGTCTTTGGAGTCTTGACGTCACCCTACTTGGCCTTGACATCTCACATGTGTGGGTTATTTTGATTTATTTTTTCACTTTAGCATTATGTAAAGGGTTAAATGAGGGGTTGGCCCGACTTCTAATTCGTTGTTGACATTTTATATGGACAAATGTGTTAGGGTGGTCTCATATACGAAGGCTACCCTCACTTTCATTTTCATCATCTTTTCAGTCACCTTTGTGGGTAACACATTTGAAATTTTCACCCCCTAAGGGTTACTAGCTCTCTCTCTCATGCGCTACGCTTGGAAAGGTCTCTTGTGGATGGATTTGATGATTTTAGATGGAATTTTTTGCAATTAGGGTTACATTCTCTTGGTTTCTTGGATGAAGTAAATAAATTTCTGCAATTATTGTTCATTTTATTAATGTTTATGGTGAAATTATTATTCGATTGCAAGAAGTCTTGTTTGGTGAAGCCTAAGAGAGGAACATAAGTGTTTCTTCCTCTCACAAGGTGATATTTTTCTAAAAATTGGTTAATTGTTCTTGCTAAGGTTAGAACCCTAAAGCCCTAAAGTGCTAGCACTTTAGGATTTTAGCCCTAGACTTTTGATCTTTGACCTAGTTGAAGCTACAAGAAGGGAGGAACAACTTCTAGGGCCCAAAAGTGTTTGCACCTTAGGGTTTAAACTTTAGATCCCACCTTAGAAGTTCTCCTCAACATCTAAGACCTAAGATACAAATGTGTTTGCACCTTAGGGTTTAGATCCCACCTCTTGGTTTCAAGTAGGCCAACCTTCAAGCTTAGTTGCATTTGAAAAGATTCCATTAACCCTTAAAAGCACTAGTCTTAAAGCATTCTCATGGTGAATTGATTGATGAACTCACTCTCTCAAAACTCTCAAGCATCCTACTAACTATACTAACTCTAACATTGACAATCTCACTAAATAACTTGCTGCTGTTATAAAAGGTTTGCTACAGCCATTTAAATCACCTTAATTTGCTGCATACACTAATCTAAAGGTGGCTTAACTCACTCAGAAATAACATCTAACAATTGGATAATATTCTATTGGATGTATGCTTAATTTTCATGGTCAATTGTGCTATCTCTGAACAGTCATTATTGCTGCTGTTACAAATTACTTGTTGCTGTTATAAGGTGGTTTACTGCTGCAATTTGCAACAGCCATAGCAATCTAACTTGTCTAGTGTCTAAAAGAGGTCATTATTGCATACTTTAGCTTGGAAATTGTTATATATATGCTGCAAAGTGTTCTTGTTCCGAGTAGGTACCAAATCATCTTCAAACTTCTTCTTTTCCATGACCTAGACCAATCCTCCGGTGATCAAGACAGGGGGCGGTAGGCTTGGCTACTAAACTTGTTATTTGATCCCTTGAGGTCATCAGGGAAGCCTCCCTTATGGTGGACCTCTTCCATCACTAAAACGAGGGAAGTCCCTACTTAGGTGACAGTGGTAGGTTCTTCCATAGTTACACAAGATTTGGGCATCTTGTGGAGGGCTTTGCACAAGTACAAATCCTGTTATAACAATATTTATTCTCTTCCCGTGGTTAGCATAATTGTGAAAGAAAGTGGTATTTTTGTCTCATTTTTCCACCCAAATAGCCCTACTTTTTATCCTCCAATCTACCCGTCTCCTTTCTAACATATTCCGTTTTCACTGTTTTGGGGCCTTCATCCTGTTTTTCTCCGCTTCAAAAAAAACTCATGAGTTCTGAGAACATAGGGCAAATAGCTATTCCTTATCCACTTCTTTGAACTTCTAAGCTGCCTATGCTACCACCTTTTTCACCTTTTTTAGGGATTCAACAAATTGGAAACTTGTTGATTCCCTTGAGGAAGTATGAAAACCCATCCATTCTTTTTTCACCAATTTGATACACGTTTCCTCTTGAAGCCATTCAGGATTAAATTTGAACTAGCTTAAAATTTCTTCTTCTATCTCTCTAAAGAAGGATAGGGATATGGCTTGACCCCTCGTACATCTCTACCCACATTCTAATTTTCTCCACCTCTTTTAGAAGTTTTTTGGAAACAAGAAATCTATCCAATCTTTTCGAAACTCCATCTCCACCTAACATATTGTCCTCCAAATGGGAATTTTGTTTATGGGTTCTATAAGGCCTTCCAAGACACCCATCGAGGGCATGCACTCCTTGGGCAGATTCGACGACGGAACGGACAAAGTGCACAAGGGGAAAGCGAACGGTTGGGAAAGAACTTGTATTATTGGTGTGGGCAGGAGCAACTTGGGGCATGATGGTGGCGTACGAGCCCAAGGTGGCACACACCCCTCTTCCCTTGTGACGGAAGATGGAGACTTGGGTTGCGTTTAGGAAAGGGTAGGGCAACTTGGGAGCACGTCCAAATAGGGGACCCGTCTGCCCTTGGCAGCATGGGCACACCGAAGAGGTTGGACGACCACATCGACACACCCACAGAGAGTCATGACGATCAACACAAGGTAGAGCACGAGGCAAGGGTCGCGTCGGTCTAAGAGATGCGATGGTTGATGGGCTAACAGGCTCGTTTGGGCACACTGGGACCATGGAGGGGCGTGAGGGGTTCGGTTGAGTGTGAAGACTCGCGAAGGGGCGCGACACACTCAAAAGAGATGACGTTTCACACAAGTGACCCTTGGAGCCCATATAAGAGCAAGGGCGCACAACCAAAGGAAGACAAGAAGAAAAGGGGAAGGCAAGAGACATGGAGCTTTGAGGTTGGGCGCACCTCAGGCTGAGGCAAGGAGGAACAACAGGGGGAAGTCTTGGTGTGACAGAACCGCAGGTCTGGACAATTTTGATGTGTAAGGCAGAGTCATGAGACTCTGCCCATCTAATGTAACTGGGACAATAACGCCCTCTTTGTAAAGCTTTGTTTTTGTTTCGCAATATAATAAACGAAGTGTTAAAGAATGTTAACAAATGTCTAAGTATACAATTGAGTTGCATAGAGTAAGGACGTGACACTTTCGTAGCCTAGAACAGATTATGGGTATGCTCTAGGTGAAGAGGCGTAGCCCGGGTGAAGTATCCTTGGTTGAGCCAAGCTGCCAAGTGAGAACCGCTGCGGTGTCGCACGTCCACGAGATGCCAAGGTTGGACTTGGGGATGACTCTTGGGGGTGTGACGGATGGTATCATAACAGTTTGACAACGAAGAGTTTTGCAGAGACATAGTGCAAAGTATGACAGGCTTCACATAGTCTGAAAGTGGGGCGACCTAGGGTGGTGCGACTCCTTGGACAGAGGCGGATGAAGTCGTACAATAGAAGCAGGTCGAGTCGAGTGTCCCACCACAACTTGAGGCAGAAGAGACTTGGTTTGTGCAGCGAACGAGGATCTACATGGACTTGCAACGAGGCACCTTGGAACCAAGTGGTGGATGAAGGATTTCTCTCATACAGTCCATGGAAGATGTGTACAACGCCGGTATGTTGTATTGCGATTTTGTTTGTCTTTGTCACTTAACACAGAAAGAGTGGCAAAGCTCGGTTTGTAGCAAGCTATGAAGGGTTGGTGCGTTGGGTGCCTTGGGTGGAAAGCTTGGCAACCAAGACTATCACTTGTGTTTTGTGGATCTGGTTATCAACGAAAGAACAGTGCAAGCTTTGGTTGACTCAGGTGCCTCGCACAAATTTTTGAAGATTGGGGTAGCGAAGGAGTTGGGACTTAGAGTCTCCTCGTGTGGAGCTACGGTGAAGGCAGTAAACTCTAAGGCAAAGGCAACCGTTGGTGTTGCCTCCACAGTTCACATTCGGCTTGACAAGTGGGAAGGTCGGGCTAAGTTCACGGTGATGCCTATGGATGACTTTGAGGTGATTCTTGGGCAGGAGTTCCTAAGGAGGACGCATTCGGTCCTCATGCCATGGATGGACAAGATGGTTATACTTGGTGAACAAAAGGCTTGGGTTGTGTGCACAACCGCAAGGAAGTCTGGTGGAAAGGTGCAGCTTGTGTCTGCATTGTGTATGAAGAAAGTGTTGATATTATGGTAGTTGCGGGAGGTATTAACCTCCATATGTAACCTTTGACTAGAATATAATATTCCGGAAGCAAGAGAAACCCTAAACAGATGTGTGAAAATCCTAGAAGACATGTCGACTTAGCATAATATATAATATTAAGGTATTATCCTCCATGAAGACAAGTCGACCTCACATGAAAAAGATAAACAGAAAATATAATTACCAGAAGGTTAGGTCGGCCCAACGAGAAAAGTCAGTGGAGTCTGGACAGATTAATATAAATAGAGGACGTATGGGCTCATTTGTTCACTCACTCTCACTCAGAAAACCAGAAACAATGCGCAAGTTTGGAGGAGGAGCAACAACAACTGCAGTTGTACGGTTTTCTCTTGTCCAGTCTTTCTGGTACTTTCTCTTGTGCGCTACCCTTGGAGAAGGTGCGCTCTCTTGGCCATCTGTTGGTTCTGGTGTGACTTCTCAGAATCATTCTTTCTGTCAAAGGTTACGATGCTCGGGGGTGGCTTTGTTCTTATGGTTGGGTAGCAATGGTGTAGCATTGCTTATGGTTAAACGAGCACAATATTCTAACAGGTTATGGGCCCACACCACCTTCGGAACAATCTAACCACTGGAAGGTAGATCTGTAGCTCTCTGTCAAGCTCGTTGTAGCACAATTGTAGTTGCAGTGCGAGTTCCTTCGTGGCAGTTCCTTCGTGCCAGTTACAGTGCTAGTTGCAACACCATTTGCAGTGCCAGTTGCAGCACCATTTGCAGTGCCAACACCAATTGCAATGAAAGTTTCTGTGAAAGTATTGGGACTAATTTTTGGTTGTCCTAGTGCGCCTTACCCTAGCGCATCTACAACTACCTCCAGATTGCAAGTTGGAGCACTTTAAAATTTTTGGGTTTGTCATTGGTTGTCACTGCTGTCAGATGGTGTCACCGCTGTCAGAGGTATGCACTTGTATATGTTTAAACAGTATCACTATCTTGAGGGTGTTTGCAGGAGAAGGGATCTTTTGTCCAAGTAGCAATAGTAGATCCATAGGGATCTCAGATCCAATACATTCAGAGGAACAACACACTCTCCAGGTTGGAAAGAATACTTGTCTCGGAAGAGAAGCAACTTAAGCGAAACAATAGCTAGACTCCAGGTTTGCATATCAGGTTTGATATTTTTATTATTGTTGCTTAAGTGAGTATTGCAATCCTTTATATTTTATTAATGTTAGGAACAAATGAATACTTAGTAGCATGTACTATTAATATAAATGATTATTGTACTTAATTGCAATATGAACTAACATCTCCTCTAGCAGATATTTCTTGTTCTTTTTCTCATGCATGACACCTTGGCAATGCTATAATGAATTACCATGAAATTGATATGTTCTTATACAAAATGCTATTATATTGGAAATACTTTTGCTCTTGTTGTTTCTGTTTTGGGTAGGTTATCCTACGTATTCCAGGAAGGTTACCACATAAAAGAAAGACTTGAAAGGACTCATAGGGAGTCAGACTTCAGAGGGAGTTATTGATCAGGAAGAAGCCAGCTTGGTTTCGTGACACTTTGCAGGACACAAAGGGGCATGCAGCAGACAAAAGCGTGGTTCGAGGATTCTCTTAGATAGAGGGAGTTGACTTTAGAATTTGAGATGAAGGATATTGCAGGACTTCATCAGAGACATGGTGCAGGAAGGAGCAGTGAGGCTCCATCACTTGTTCACAAATGAGCAAAGAGATGACATTTGCATTAAGCCTCTGTCTGGGACAAGCTTGGCATGAATGCAAATGTTTCCCTGGGGGAGTATTGATGATTGCAACACCGTGCCGATATTCCAAGATTGATCATACGAACTTGATCATGTGGGAATAGGCCCAGATGTAATCTTCGACGGACTGAAGATTTGAGTTGCTACTAGATCTCCTATGTGTGAATTGCATCGGGCCTTGAAAATCTCACGAGTAGGTGAGTAGCCCCAATAAGCATCGAGGCGACTCTAAGTCCACAGGAACTGGGCTGCAGACCAGGGGAGATAGGGAACATCTACATCCGAAGTAGATGTGCCCGATGTAGTCTTCGACGGACTGAAGACTCGAGGTGCAACTCCACATGTCCGATAGCATCAAGCTAAATGCATTCACAGAGTGATCCCATGAGAGGATCACCATGAGGTGTTTGTGGCTCCGATGTGGTTATAATTCTTGTCATGGGACAAGAACGGCCCAAGGTGCTAGACAAACATGTCCGATAACATCGAGCTAAATGCATTCACGGAGTGATCCTTTGAGAGGATCACCATGAGGTGTTTGTGGCTCCAATGTGGTCATGATTCTTGTCATGGGACAAGAATGACCCGAGGTGCTAGACACATGGTGGTGGAGATGGATCATCAATATAGCTAAATGAGTCTCATGGATATTGTGATATTGTCTATGACAGAAGAATACCAAGAACAAGTACGACAATATGTTTTGATGCCAGATTGCTACCAGATGATGATGATAGTAATGATGATACTCACGACATGGGTGAGCACGTCATGCGGGTGTAGCCCATGACGATGATGGTGACACACACTATGAGGTGTAGCTCTAGTGTTCTCTAGCGGGTTGTGGCCCCTAGATGAGATTGACAGGTCCACATGGGTGTAGCCATGTGTGACGTAATGGTGCTACCAGTAGCATGGTCTGCGTAACCATGACGAGAGGATCATGGCATAGCGAGCAAGGCTATGAAGACCAGAAGGGAACATCATGATTAAATACCTCCCTAGCTAAGAGGGAGTGTTGATATTATGGTAGTTGCGGGAGGTATTAACCTCCATATGTAACCATTGACTAGAATAGAATAGTCCGGAAGTAAGAGAAACCCTAAACAAATGTGTGAAAACCCTAGAAGACATGTTGACTCAGCAGAATATATAATATTAAGGTATTATCCTCCAGGGAGACAAGTCGGCCTCACAGGAAAAAGATAAACAAAAAATATAATTACCAAAAGGTCAGGTCGGCCTAGCCAGAAAAGTCACTGGACAAATTAATATAAATAGAGGACGTCTTGGCTCATTTGTTCACAAACTCTCACTCAGAAAACCAAAAACAGTGCACAAGTTTGGAGGAGGAGCAACAACAACTGCGGTTGTATGGTTTTCTCTTGTTCAGTCTTTCCAGTACTTTCTCTTGTGCGCTACCCTTGGATAAGGTGCGCTCTCTTGGTCATCCGTTGGTTCTAGTGTGGCTTCTTGGAATCATTCTTTCTATCAAAGGTTACGGTGCTCGGGGGTGGCTTTGTGCCTATTATTGCACAGTTTGTAGCTAGGTTGGATGGCTAGAGGATAGAGGCCAAATTGGCGTAACAAGAACCTTCCCCACCCAATGTCACCTCAATGGGGAGGTTTCTATTTAGGGAGGTTAGCCCAGGGGAGACGTCCCCGGTAACCTGGGGTTTTGAAGAGGCCAAAGTATAAAGGTTAAAGCAAAAGTTCCTCCTCATAGGTTACCACCAAGGTTAGATAGTCCGACTAATCAGCCAATAAAGAAGTGTATGCCCAAATGAGAACACCTGCCCGGAAAAAGACAATAGCAATACAATATATATGCAGGCTATAACTCAATGGGTTAGTACTTCGTATGACTATCTAACATCAATATATAAGCAATTGAAACAATAGATATCAATGAGATCAATGTCAATTAATATAGCAATGGAATAATATCAAATCATCAATAAATATTGAGATGACGAAGCCAATAATGTATTTAATCAATTCCTTACTCAATAAATGCTCTTAACCATCATCTAATTGCTTATCATCAAAAGGTGCTGCGTCAAGATGGAATAACCAAGTGTGACGTCAGCCTTGTTAGGGTTTCAAATTTAAAAGTTTTAAGAGATTGTTTGAGCACTATCACTTCAACGTTGTGGATTTAAGATCAGTGCCTAAGGGTAGATGGAGTCAATTAAGGAGAGGACGCAAGGTTGAAGGAATAAAAGGCTAAAGACAAGAGGGAAGGGTTCTAGAGTGCTGCAATGGCAGGGCCCTAGAATCAAAACCCTAGGGGAAAAAGGCTCACTTTGGTGTTGCTTAAGCAAGGCCTCGTGCTCTTTCCTCCTTCTTTAGGTCAAACTTGGCAAAGCGGCTAGCATAAAAGATAAGTTAAAACAAGAGGATGAGGTGAGGGAGAGTGTTGCAATGGCAAGGCTCTATCACCAAACCCTAAAAGATGGATGGCCCTAGGTGTAGATAACCTAGGCCTGGGACGTCACCTCCTTTCTAACCTTTAAAAAACACAGCTAGAACAAGGGAAAAAGTGAAAAGAGTGTAGCAAAGGCTAGGCTCTTCCTTCCTTCTTCAATGGCTGAATATTTCTCTAAAAGGGGACATGAAACAAGGACCTACTTGTGTGCTTGTCACCTAGGGTTTTAAATCAACAAATTTATAAGTAAATGCAGGAATACAAAYCTACAACCATTCAATTAAGAAGTTTTGCAGAAAATACACTTACATATCATGAAGAAAAAGCATGTGCAAACCCTAGTTCTAAACCTTCCTTCAGGAGAAATGCCAAATATGCCAAGAAAATCCTTCCATCAACAAGTGTGCTTCACATAAAAGATGAAATACCCCAACTAGGGCGCAAAAAATCAGACCTCACAAGAGAGTGAGTTGTGTGTTATGTCAAAATGAGGGAAAAACATCCTCAATATATAGTGTATCATGACCTATAATTAAAATTAGGTCATTAAAAATCGCCGACAAGGCTACAAACCAAAATCATATTGTTTTTACATTAAATTGCTAAATCAAAGCCCTAAATGAGCATAAGCAAGCCGTCAAGCCCTCCTGAGGGAGACGTTGGCCCTTTTTAGGGCAAAATGCAACACAAATGACAAAATGTTGGCCCTTTTTAGGCCTCCAAACCCTGCCACACGTGCCAGCTGCCCTGTCAAACTGCCATATGCTGAAGGTGACGTCAGTGGCCTCTAGGTGACGTCCTGGGCCATCTAAGGGAGACGTTCCAACTGAAGTGGGTCAACCCCCCTGGGCTGGGCTCAGCCAAAGTGTCCTGGATGGAACGTCCTTCTTCTTCTCATGTGCAAGAGCTCAACCAATCACTGTCCTGTCTCTGCCCTTGATGGGGTCCCAACAACCATCTGATGGGCTCTTCAGCCCCATGGAGGTCCGGACTAATCATCTCCCCATGTGTACCGGTCCAACTGGTACCTGTCTGTCGGGCATGGTCCTGCACATCAAAATCTTCGCCCTCCATGGGCTCATTAGCCACAGGGATCATAGCAATGTCAATCAAGTTTCATCATTAATGTTATCAAACACATGCATAAAACCCCTGATATATCATTTAATAGCTCAAAGATATTACAATGACCTACAATACAAAGCCGAAGAAAAAGACAAAATACCCTATTGGGCCAGTATCCATAAGAAAAGGAGAGTCTCCAGAGGATATCATCCAAGCCATGTAAAACGAGGTGATGTGGTCAAGGGATGTCCAGACATACGGGTAGAGTGAAGGACAGGGATGCATGATATTACCTGTGGGTGCCTTTGTAGAAGGCGAGTTGTACCTGTCATGGATGCAATTCTTTCCAAGCCCTTTATTGCCTTTATTCTTTTCTTTTCTTTATTTGCTTTCTTCTTTTTATTTCAAGGACTAACTAGAGGACACTGCCTTGGCGTGGTGACCAGAGCTGACAGTGTTACCCACAAGCACTTTCACAGAGATGATAAGGCTGGCTCGTGATGAGACCCCCCTTCCCTTGACCATGCAACCAAGGGTCACTGCCCTGGCGTGGTAACCAGACAATGGCAATGTCATACTGCTAGGTACCCATGAACATAATAGGCTGGCTCGTGATGAGACCCCCTATCCTCTTGGCTAGGTCTTGTTTTTTAGTATTTTTCTTTGGGTCCCTCTTATTTCTTGCTGAGAGGCTTTTTATTGCCTTCTCGGGGATCCTTGGGCGAGGCATCTCTAGGTTTCATTTTTTTATGGCTTTTATCTTTTACCAACTGCTTTTACGTTCTGGGCCTTTAGCCCCTTCTTCCCACGAGATAAGGTGCAACCCCACAAACAAATCATCCTAATGCCCGGACTAGGGCAATGGGGCAGATGAGTGGGAGATAAGATGTAAAAGTGATGATATGATGGGAGCAGACGATGGCTCTTCAGAAATCCCCCCGGTGGCAAACCAAAACCTATGGGTACAGGCTTGCTAGGACACTCTGTTAATCCCCCCAACTATGGTCAAGCGAGTCAATGTAAGATCCAAGCAGTTGTCAGAAATAAAAGGAGTAAGATGCATATATCCAAAGGTTATAATGATAAAAAATGACACATACCATGATAGTTGGACCAACTACCTCATGGAGCAAGAGTCTTCTCCGATACAAGTCCAAGCCGAAGGTGATGGATGCTGCTGCTGCTGACAAGACAAGTCTGATGAAGGAGAAGAAAGATGGGCCCTCTAGGGCCATGCTCAGGTCAATCCTGCTCTCGGTACTTCATGTCTAGGATCTGTGGGCCTCAAGACATGATCTCCTAGTTATCCCTAGAAATCAGGGATATCATCTGGCTCCAACTCGGGGACATGTGCTCACTGTAGAGCGCATGAGAACCTCAACATCTCTGGTATAACCTGCAGACCTGCTCAAACTTGAAAAGGGCATCAGTAACAAAGGTGGGGTGGTATTGCCACCCCACAATATATATATGTATATAACTGAAATAAAACAATCAATATGCAAGTGAGGAAGCAAACTAACATGAAATGCAAATGGTATAATACACGGAAAATGCCTACCTACCTGCACTTACCTGTGGAGTTAGGTCCCACCACCTTGGTGGGGTTTGAGGAGGTGCCCGCTGATGGGTAATGGGCGCCTTCTTCCTTCCAAAGTGGACAAGTAGTATGAGTTATCAACTGATTCCATTCCAACTTTGAGAGGTCTGAGCCATGACTGTGTGCTTCCTTTTACATTAGTTGGCTCTCCTTTCTGAGTATCCCACATCCATACCATATCTCCCTCCTTATACTTTCTGACTTTGTATTTGGTCGTTCCCTGAACAATCCTGGTGTATTGCACTGAGGGAGGTGGGTGGGCTTCTGCTGTAAAGACTTCTTGTTGAGAAGGGCGAATTTGTACGTCATCTTCATTTTTCTTTAGTATTTTCACCGTCCCAACTTCTTTGTTCTTGAATTCATCTAGGAGTTGTTGGTATTCCTCTTTCTTGGGCCATTCGATCTGATCAAAGTCTTCCTCTGTTGCAAAGGGCATGTCTTCTGGAGAATATTTTTGAAGAGTTTGTATCATATCGTCCTGCGTTTTATCATTTTTGGTGGGATGAACAATATCTTGCACATGGTCCCCAGTTATTGGCACATTGAGTAGACGTCCCATCGTTCCATCTTTCAAAGGTAATCGAAAAAAGGTGAGGTCCATTTCAAGGGAACCGCCTATCATTGCCCCAAACTTCCTAGATAACAACATCCCCCACACATCTGGGACATCAACCACTATAATATCAGTGGGGACTGTCTTCTCAAGGTATTCTTTTAAGTGCACTTCAAGATTTTCAACCACCCCGTGTGTGGGTATTGCTTTAGATTCGAAACCACACACATTCCTGTAAGGCCTAGTGACCTTCAAACCCATTTGTTGCATGACTTTAAGAGACATCATGTTAGCACCAACACCTGTATCTAGCATGCAATTGTTAAGATATTTGTT
>SNQJ01S0054313.1:28540-40195 GCA_010110895.2 Picea sitchensis | reverse complement strand
TAGTATGGATGTCATTTCTATCTATATTGATGTACAAATATGCATGTTTTCATATATTCTGCAACTAATTTGTCTTTCTACATATTTTTTTGAATATAAACGCAATATATATAAAAAATTATATATATATATATATATATATATATATATATATATATATANGGGACGCTTCGCTTCCGAGGATTTTTTGAAAATGACGCTCCTGACGCTTCGCTTCCTAAAAACGCTCCCACTTCGCTTCGCGCTCTGGCAACATTGCTCAGACTACTCTGTCTTTTTTCTTGACCTAAGTTGGTATCTAGTGTTTGATTGCAAGCCTTGGGATTCTTCTCGGCTTGAACTTTGGGATGTAGATCCACTATCCATACTCCCTTCCCCCTGGCTTGAATATCTTGTTTTTTTGGGAGAATCTCTTCCCTTTACGTCTGACCTTATTTTCATTACCCTTTGATTGGTTGCTGTTAGAATTAGGGAAGAAAACAGAAAAATACTTTCTTTAAATTTTTTCTGTTAGATAGATCAGGAAGAGCATGAAAATCTAATTAAAACCCAGAACAAAAATGTAGTAAGACAGTAGATCTAAAAACAAGTTTAGATCTAGGCTATAGATTTATTTTTGAATAAGTAGAACTACCAGATCTAAACTGTAGATGAATTTCTGAGTTAGCAAAACGAATAGATCTGAACAGTATAGTCATTTCTGAGTATGCTAAGTCAATAGATCTGAACTATATAAAGCACTTTAACCACAAAAACATTTCTGAACAATTAGATCTAAACCATAAGACTATAAGTCAATAGATCTGAACTGTATGAAGCAATTTAACCACAGAAATATTTCTGAACAAATAGATCTGAACCATAAGACTATAAGTCAATAGATCTGAACTGTATGAAGCAATTTAACCACAGAAATATTTCTGAACAAATAGATCTGAACCATAAGACTATAAGTCAATAGATCTGAACATAAACACTAGATATAAGCAATGAAATAAACTGAAGTAGCAACTTATCTCTTGAAGACTTACCTCTGTGTGCTGAAGAAGAGCATGACACATATGAGAAAATAGGCCACTGTAGTTATGCTCAGAAAAAGTCTAGGAGTCATAGATCTACCTCAAAGGGTTAGATCTCTAACAAGAGAATGTAGGATTGATAGCCACCTAGGAGAAACCTCACTCAAGGACCACAAAAACCCCACACAGAAAATTCTGGAAACCAAACCCTCATTCCAACCAGCAAAGAGAAAGAAATATGACAACAATGAAGGAGGAGGCTTGGAAGCTTCAGATCAGGACGACAGTCCTGGTTCAAGCCCTAACTGCCCAGTAGTAGGGCCGTGGCCTAAGCAGGCTCCAAATCTGCTCACAGAAGAGGGACGGCAGCCACCTAGGAGAGGGCTGGTAGCACTGGACTGACAGGAGGAGAGGGCACCAACATAACCCTCACACACAGAAACCTTCAGCATACAACAACCCTCAATCAAGGCTTCAGGCAGCAGCAGAAGAACTCATCAACAACAAAGAAGGGGGCTGAAATCTGGATTGTCAAAGGAGGCCGAACTGTCACAAGGAGGCTGGACTGTCACTGTTACAAGGGGGGGCGCACCACACATAGAGCAATTCGCCACACTTTGAAAAGAAAGGAAAGAGAGTGAGTGTAAAAGTGAGGGGGAAGGGTTTATATTTATAGTTTTAGGCTAGAGCTAGGCTTATAAAAATATAATTAAAAATAACATATTTAATTAATATAAATATTAATTTAATATGTTATAATTAAACATTTAATTAATATTTTTCTTATTAAGCCCAAAACAAAAATACAAACCCCAATCAAAATCAAACTCAAAAACCAAAGGGTGAAGAACAAGTAAGGGGTTTAGGAGAGGTTTTCTTAGTGGCAACACATGTCCATATAATTCTCAAGGTGACCAATTAACTTTATCATCACTGCATATGGGTTACATCCCTCATGTGGTCATGCTCTTCTTCATAATCTCTCCTAGGTCTCGTGGACCATCCCGGAAGAGAGGAAGATGATCACACACCAACAAATCTTGGTATTACACCAAGATCTATCTGATCAGGGTGCCCCAGAACAAATCTGAGGTCTTAACCACCAAGGTACAAGACCAATGATCAACCCATGCTTTAGACATGGGTACCCTAGAATACGTCTAGGGGCCCTAGGCATATCTAGGGACTTATACTGCTTGGTCCCAGACCAAGAACCCCAGTCATCTACTGGGGGCCTTCACAAGGGTCTTTGCCATGGCTCTAACTGCTTGGTCCTAGACCAAGAACCCCAGGAGTGTACTGGGGGCCCTAGTTCTCAACTAGGGTCTTATGCCATCCTCTAGGGAGAATGGCTCTTGCAGCTGTATTAAATTCAACAGTTGCTCTTAGTACCCAACCCAAGAATTCCCCCTACAAGAGATCTATCCACTTATGAGGGAGAGGGCCTATATCCTTTTTCACTACAACCACAACTCTCTATGTTGGACTAAAACGCAGATAGTGATTCGTTTTATATGAACTTACTCGACTGGAATTCTAGCTGAGCTCCTAAAGGATTGCCCTCAAACTCCATTTTCTCATCTTAAAGTTCCATAGGCACGAGATTCTAAATAACCTTTGGATTTTTCTCAGATCCTTGAACTGATGTTTCGACTAAAGCTCTTCTTTGAAATGACTTTGCCACTACTTTTGCTTCCTCCCCTGCCTTTTCTTCCTCACTTGGATTTAGAGGAGCCATCATCTCTTGCTGGATTTGAACCTTATTTCTCCAAACCTTCTTGTAGAACATGAAACTACATTCATCTACTGCATGTTCATAAGAATGTGCCTCACCTGGGGATTCCAACCAAGCACTCGCCAACATGGAACTAGCCAAATTCCTAGCAAGATTGGCAACAACTAATTCTATCCTCATTACAATGGGCCAAAGGTCTCGACGAGGATTGAACCTAGGTGGGGAGAGTGTGAAACCTACCTCCCAACCATTCCAGCTACTACCCTGGACCTAACATATACCAACAATTTTAAAACAAACATTTTAGGTATAATTCATGTATATCATTAAACATAGACTGCCTTATAAGTGTTATAGGCATTACCAAATTACTTCTAGACTAAAAGAAAAGAAAAATAAGATTTAGACTTGCTCAAAGAAAAATGTCCAACTTAAATACCCATGCCTTTCCAAGATTCTTTTAGATAAGGATATCTTTCATTTCTAATAGAGAAAAAGAAAATAAAATAAAATGGTGACAATAGGTCATTCAAAAATCTTTACAAGACTACTTCATTACAGATCAATGAGCATAGAGAGGAAGCATACTAAATATTGAGCTTTTTTGGGTTCAAGACAAGGTCATGAAAACAATGAATCCCCTACTAGTTCTATGAGGAGTTCAAACAATAACAACAAGATCCTAGAATATAGTCATTCAAAATATCTAAGAAGTCTACTTGCTTAAAGGCAATACAAGAAACATCTACCTAATATTAACTAAATATCTGTGAAATTGTAGTCTCTTAAAATGTTTGAGAACTTTGTATGCTTAAAGCAATACAAGAGAATCTGCTTGCAATTAAATAAACAATTGAAAATTCTAAAAGCATTTTTCCCTAAAAGGTTGGGATACTCCTCCCTTGAACTTAATGTAAAAGAGAGAACCTAGAAGAAGAAAATGGGAAGAAACTCTCTCTTGAGTTTAGTGCTCGATACCTAGTTTACTAAGTTGGTTGAATCAAGAAAGCTCCATGCAAAAGGCCTAGTAAAGTTCAAACATAACCATTAGACAAATGATCACATCTTGACTTTAAGAGATATTATTGAGGAAACAAAGGTTGCTAAACACAATATTTCGCTTCTTCATTGTCTTTTGCAAAACTTTTGACACGGTTTCAAGGGACTTGTTATTTAAGAGAAATCAAGATTTGGGTATTCCATAGGAGATCATTACCAGCCACAAAAACGAAACAATCTCTGCTAGTTTTTTATTCTTTAGAATACTTTCCAGGGGCTATAGTCATAGAGATCCTCCTATTTCACTATTTCGACTATTTCTGAGCACCCTATATTATCAAAAGGTATATGATGAATTGGGGACAATTTTTCATCCATCATCCTTCCAAGAAAAACAAAATTGCTTTTCAAATATTCGTTGTTGGAACAAATATTTGAAATTGAACCGTATCGATCCAATATAGGTAAGTGCATGATAGCTCGATCCTGAGTTTTCAAAGTTCCTATCTAATCCTCGAATCACCTATCAGAGATTTGGATTTCTAATTTACCAATCATCAAAACCAATAATACAATAGATTGTAATTAGAGAAAAGTGAAGGATATAAAAGAAAAAATGCTCAACTTACAAAATTTGTTGGGGGTGGGAGGCATGACAATCTTGATGAACCCTTGCACCATTGTTGGGATCTGATTTATGCTTGAACAAAGTCAATTGAGGAAATTTGGGAATGCCCTAATCACTCCGACAAAATGCCAAGGAAAGTCAGCCCCATGTGACTCCAACCATGAGTTATCACTCAATTTGTCTTTGAATTCCTAGGAATAAATTTGAAGCCTATATCCCAAGAAGTTGTAACCAAGAGATTCTACACATTACCACCATGCAAATGAACCCTCGTTTGCTCGATTTGGCCACTTTTAGTTGAAGCTATGGGCCATGGAAGTTTGACCTTCAACAATTGCCAGATCCATGCTCTCTAAAATCTTGACTGTTGGATCTATATGTAAATCTTCATACCACATGTGTCATGGGGGTAGACTCTTCATAGTTTATATATTTGAGCACATTTCAACTATATTGTGTGTTGGTACTAGAGGCTCAAGGGATCTCCTTTGTCGTGTATGCTTGTGTAAGTTTTGGTCTTCTGGTCATCATAAACTCATGTGCCAAGTCATCACCTAGTCACTATGCCAAATCATCCTCTCTTCTCCATGTGTCTCTTTTTCATAGGTCTCTGCCAAAGTTGTGGGCTCTATTTATCTTCAATAATGCAAAGGGAGAGGTAGTGGAGTGTGGGGTAGAGGTATGTTGAATGGGAAAGAGTTACCTCTTGTTCCCCACCCCAATCACATGGATGTTGGTGGAAAGGGGGGTGGTGGATGGAGTGAAGGCGAAAAGGGTGAAAGGGAGAAGCGATGGATGAGGTGAAGGATGGGGCAAGAGGGAAAGAAGTGTTTGGGCAGAGGAAGGATGTGGGAGATGGATGGAGTAGAGGATAGATCAATGTGGGAAGAAGGTTCTTCCTCCTACCCTTTGCATTCTGTCTTGCTTGAAGCATGTGGGAATGCGAGGGCAGAGGATATGGAATGTGGAAACTCTTGCCCAAATGTGAGGGCAGGGGATGGTGGGCCCCGCCGCCTCCAAATCCACCCAATTTGATTAAAGATTTGTGCAATAAAAAGATTTTAGGAGGACCTTGTAGAAGGTTCTAAATAGACGTTACTTTGTTTCTTAAGAGGGTTAAGCTAGGGGCTCACCCGACCTCACCAATTTGAAAAAGGACCTTGTTGAACTAATGAAAGATTTTTATCAAGACTCTATAATAGATTTTAGTTGTTATAGTGAAAAATATAGGCTTAAGGGCCTACTCAATTCACACTTTTGGATTGCAAGAGAAACACATCAACATCTAGCTCCAATTGTAGGATAGTTACCCCTTGTGGATTATTGAGAACACTAGAATTAGACTAGGTGTTATTACTCATTGGCATGGAGTCACTCCCAAACCATAACGAGACTTAGACTTGGAGCACTATTACAGACACAAAATTTCAAAACAAACATAGTTTTCTTTTTAAAGTTGGTCTTAAGGTGCTTTCTATTTTGAAGAGATCATGTAGTTGATGTTGGAGTACTCTTTACAAATAGACTTAGTCTCATCTTAGAGAAAAGGGGGTTTGGGGGGATGATCATCCCCCCGACTATGGGGGTGTGGGGGGCTATTGGGCAGAGCCCTCAAAATAAATTGTTGGGTTCATTTTTGGTCGGTTTTGTGCTTTTTTGGACAATGGTTTTTTGGCCCATTGTAAACTAATTCCAGTTTAGGAATTAGGGTTGTAAACTAATCTAGTTTAACAGATTAAGGTTTTGGATGTTGTGGAATACCTAAATATTGTATTATAAATGGTGAAGTTAATATAATGAGATAGAGAAAGGAGCGACTCTCAATTAGGCTGGTTTACTTGGTTAAGGGTTTCTAGTGTAAATCTTTGTGTAGTGTGTGTGTGCCATTGTTATTTCATGTGTTTTAGATTCTGTTAGTATTGCTTTTCTTGCACAGGTTTATCAAACTCTTCAGTTGTGGGATGGCCTTATTATTATAATTAAATAAACTTAGAGATCAAAATTCCTTTAGAGTAGTCGAAATTTTGTTAGCATTGGCTCCAGATTGAGATAGACCACCACGTTCTGTGGTCTAACAGGATCTATCAGGTGTGTAACCTATAAGACTTCGAGCCTGAGGACCACCTTATCTTTTGATGCTTGGTATATAATGAGATTAGGGGGAAGTTCCATTGTGTCTATAGGGAGTCAAAAGGATCCTTTACTACTTTCTCCATGTACCTTGACAAAAGGTGTGTAGCTCTATTTTTGAGGGAGGTACTATCTCTAAGGAGAGAGATTCTACAAGGTCCACCTAGGAGAAACCTTGTTAGATTGATTATGTCTTTCTTCCCCCCCATCTTGATAGCGAATGATTGTAAGCAATGTGCAAACTCCCATGCAACCTCAATTTTTAGATGAGTGAGATCCCGCATTTCCTCTAGATTTGTTGCCAACAGATTGGTTCCCACTAGGGCTTTGATAAGGCTTTACTCACAACACATCTCTCAACTTGGATCCCACTGGGCCAACATGCATCCTAGCTTTATAAGACCTTTGAGATGGACTTGCCCCTTGTTAAATTTAGAGTTGCTATTAAGTTCTTTTCAATTTACTAGACAACAATAGCATAAGCAGGATCACTGAGAGAAACACAATCACAAGCTACACAACATTTTATCCTGGGAAACCCTCATGGGGGAGAAAACCCAGCAAAAACTTCCTTAATATAGATTGCCAATACAATGCCAAGATAAAAGACCAAACACTAGAGAATATCCAAGACTGAGAAATGCGCCTCTCTCTTCTCCTTCTTCTAATTGCAGCTTCCTTCAACCTTGCGCACTAGATGAGTGACTTTAGTGAGTGAGCTAATGAGGCGCCATCCTCTCTTATTTATACTAGATGAGGAGTGCTAGGGTTGTGTCTCTTCATTAGGCAGGGCCGACTTCTTCAACTAGTGGTTAAAACCCCTTTAATTAGCCCTAGGGGTCGACTTCTCAATTAGCATCATATAAACATGGTTTGACCAATCCACAAAAGGGGATTTGGTCATACATAAGTCCCGATATGATCAATCCACAAAAGGGGATTGATCTATAAGAAAATAACTCAATTATAATTAGAATATTCTTCGCAGTTACAATATTTCAACACCCCTTATACAACACTACCCATCAGTGTTCCATTACCAATTTCTTTTCGATGGTCTCGAGTATTAGGGGAGTTCCAGTGGATGGTTGGCATTCACTTTGGATCTCACATCCTGCCCAGTTGGTTCTGCTCTGGATTCTTCAAATGACATCGTTAGGCTTCTCATCGGTGCCTTCTGAGTGAGTAATGGGGGAGAGGGGGTGCCCCTTCTCCTCCCTACACCTCTACTCATATTTCCATCTATGATGTTGATATTGAGCTAGGGCCTCAATGTTATATCTAGCCCTTTCTCCTTGTCCTTCTTTCTTTCCGACATTACTTGATCATGCTCTCTTATGTTTTTGTCACACATTTTGAAGTTTAGCTTACTTTATGTTTTCGGCATAGCCTTAGGCACTCCTGCGGATGCTTATAACTGATCATACTTTTCTTCTTCAGTCCCATTGACCTACGTTTTTGGTCATTCATTGTACATTAATATAATTATCTTATCTTATCTTATTAGGCCCATCTTTCTTATCAAAATTCCTCTTAATTTTTGTGGATAGACATTTAGAAAGAATAGTCTTGCTTTGAAACTCTCATATATGGCTTGAAGGTTTCTTATTCAACTATTGGAAAGAGAATTTTATCTTGATCAAGCACCAGGCTTGTACAATATCTTGTAAAGAGACTAGGGTTCTAGTAGTTTTTTAATTCCTTTTTTCATCAGTTGCTAATTTTCGACTCTAACCAAACATGAAAGTGATATGACATTTTACTTATGCGCAAGTGGAAATGTGTTTCTTTAATGCCTGGCGAGTTTTAAGTATCCCGCTTTTATATTGTTTTGGTGCATGATATTGTAGTTGTACCAATTTTAAAATGAGGCTTTTTGGAAGATTGGAACCTTATCCTATATTCAATGCCTTTGTGCATACTTTTACTAGATAACTCTTTAATAAGTATTTCATCTTCCCCATCTAATCTGATACTAGTGTATAATTAATCTAAGCATTATGCCATGGATTTATTTTGCCTTTTCCTTCCTACTCGACTTTTTTTTAAGTCGTATGGTCTACAAGCATAAAATTATTCAGTATGGAATGATAAAAACTGCTTATCGTCTTTCAATATTTTAATATACTATATAAGCCAGAATAATGGTCACTATCCAACCATAAAAGCGTAGTGGCATCAAGATTGCATTTCATTTTGTAACAATTTCTCATCTAGCAATCTCTGCATGAAATTAACATCATTTATTTCTACAGGAACCCATAATGGATAAAGCATCCCATATAGATTCTGCTTCAGAAAAGAAATCATCTACAACCCCAGAAATGAGGTCATGCAGGAAAAAGAAATCTGATGATGCCTCATTTGTAGCCGACTTGATGGATCACATTGATGAGTTTGTTCATGCCTCTATGGATGAGCACAAAACATGCTTTGAAAAGACAATTAAAAAGGTTGTATACTCACTCTTGTAAGATTTCAATGCGAGTTGGAATACTCTCTTATTGCATGGTACTCTTGTGTTGTGGCTAGTTTTTATCCTTTTTTCTCGTGTTTGGATAGAGATATTATCTAATGTAAGCTTTTAGAAGTTAATTATTGCTTTCCAAAAACGTGCACTACATGTCTGCCTTTTCCATTTGAGGCATTGCTATTCTGTATTAGCGCTAATTCAATCATGTCCTGAATGATTTATCTAGATCATAAGAACCAGTAATGGGAAACATATTCCTTCTATATTTAGTGGGTTTGATGGGAAAAGCTATATGGTTTTTGTTATTATACATGGTTGTCTGTCTGGTAGCGAATATGCTTGTCATTATTTATAATAGTTGGTAACTTTAACTAATAATACTTTACCTTCCATAATATTTTTAATTTGTTTCCCATGCTTATGGAGTTAAACAAAAATATATGTTCGGTTGATTCATTTTCTGGAGTTCAGTCACTATATATTATTTTATTTATATATTTATTGGCTTGAGAAGACAGAAGTTCATTTTTCTCACAACTAAAATCGGACTTTGGATGTTTGGTGCAGATGTTTGGAATGTCAAAAATCGTTGCGGAGAAAAATGCAAGCCCTGAGACAGTAGAGAGTGTCCTCCATCTTCGAACAACGACATCCTGACCATTATAATGATGTGAATCTTGTGTGTTAGCATATATCTGAAAGACATGTTTGGACCCTCGTTAATAAGTTTCAAATGGGATGTATAGAGGATATTTGGTCTAATTGAATTGGTATGAAAGACAATTTGGTGACATTATTGTGTTCTCTTGTTTTTATATTTAATTGGAAATTAGCAGCCTATTTTATAATAAAAGAGGTAGCACAAGTTAGGCAGCCGATGTCACAGCCATTAAACAACTGGGCAATAATAAATGTCAAACACTAAGTAACAGGACACGCCCCCGGCTGTGCCATGTCTGTATCCCACGTGTTGGACAGAGACATGCTAGGACACACGTGTGCCCTAGCTGTGTCCTTCATGTTTGACTATAAAAACAGTTTTCATTGCTATTTTCTCACTTTCAGTTGCATGGTAAGAGTTCTTACGGTCAGTCACTCATTGTGCAAGTGAAGGGTAAAAAAGTTGAGATCTGAAGAGATTCCAAGTGTTTTTTAAATGTTTTATTTTCTAAAAAGTTTAGATCTTTATCTCTATATATTTTTTCATGTTTATAATATATATATAATGTATGTGCTCCATGTCCTGTTTTCGGGGTCAACGTGTCCAGGTTCATATTTAGGTTCATATTTCTGTGTGTCCCATGTCCTCGTGACTTTAGGTCAAACACTTTTACATACAAAATGCCATTAAAGGAAATATGGCGCCGTAACTATCCACTCAATTCTTCAAATTCACCATAAATTTAAAGATGAAAAAATGGATGGCCTTGTGACAACACCTGTCACAAAGTAAAACCGGGGTTGGGGGGTTCACAATCCTTTATTCATAGCAACGTCATTACAAATGGGTGGCTCCTCGTGATTATCATCATGACTCCAAGGCTCTTTTATAGGTGCCACCAGGAGCAGAGGATCTCCAACGTCCACATCCATATTCTACTTAGGGTGGTCAAAAATTGATGTTGCCAAATTCACTATAGGTACTTGTATTGCCAGGACGGTTTCTTCGGTAGTCGCTATCCTATTGACCTGGCCTGCCCTCTCGAGGTTGTTGACTGCTTATGTCTCTCCCGTGCCATCCGAGCTATGTTCAGACTTGCGTTTTTTTGCTCCTGTTTTCTGTCAAACCTTCAACCAATAGTGGCATCCCTACTCTGCAAGGCCTGGCATTATCACAATAAATAATTAGGCTGCATAGGTGCTTGATTGCCATTTTCTTATCTCGATTTTGAATATGCATGGGATAATAGGATAAATGGAAATATAAGAGAAAAACATTATTTTTTTTTTATAATAAATAATAATAATATTTTATGGTAAAGTTTATTAAGGTATACATACTTTACTTTTTTTAAATTTGAATTTTAAACTTGGTAAGAGGAAATCCAACCATTAAATTTACTCAAGAAACATACATTCTTAACCATTAAATGAACCTTCTTTAATTTTTACTAATATGTGAAGATATATTAATTCATTATCACACTATCACACTAACTGTAATACAATTACATTAATATTCATTATGGTTAGGTGTAATGCAATTACATTAATATCCATTATGGATATTAATTAAGAACATTGCTGATAATAGATACCTAGGCATGAAAATCCAAAGTAATAGTTAGGATGGATAATTGCTACCACCTTTCAAGCACAAGATCCAAGTTGGTCGGGTTATCGCGATGAAACTTTGCAATCTGCCATTAAGCTCATCTCATGTCCTCCTAATCGACCTTCCAAAATCTCTTTTGGCTGCTTGAGTCGGCTAATATAAAATTGCTTTGTAATTGTATGAGTTTTATCATAAACGCATTTCAATCAGGGATGATTTTAAGGATGGAAATTTATTTTAAAATGTAGAAACTTTGGCAAATCTTACCAATCCTTCATATGTCAACTATAAATGTTTGGCGATATTTTTGTAAAAATATTCAAATTTCTAAGTATTTTATATAGTTTTTATAAAATTTTGGCGATTTTTAAGGTAAAATAATTTTATCCTATAGAA
>SNQJ01S0054313.1:0-15194 GCA_010110895.2 Picea sitchensis | reverse complement strand
AGAGAGAGAGAGAGAGAGAGAGAGAGAGACTTTCTAGAGATCAATAGGTCCATTAAAAATGGATCTGAATTGGACCTATGTAACTGAGTATTCTTACCGCCAGACTCTATCAATTATCTGCCTATACTCTATTCTTACTACCAGACTCTCAATTATTTTCCAACCTCAAAATTTGTTGACTCTGTAACAATATACCGACAATTACATTTCTTCATTTATTTCTAACATCTACTATTTAGACCTTTGAACAAAATGATGTGTTTATGTTTTTCATAAACCTGGATCAATAAGTAAATGATGATATAGAACCTTGGGTATTTGCAATTAATGCACGATAGATGATTTTGTTAATCAAACTTATGCTATTGTGTATCAAGATTAATCTTGTAAATATTAACACATGGCTTATGGGAATTAAACTGATTAATAATAATGGATGACAAAAATTACCTATTTTTTCAATAAAGTGGTGCAATGCACCCTTTCCTCCTTTCAATAGCTAGATTAAATGCCATAGATAATGACATTTCCTATAGACAATTTTTGTGTTACATCGATATCAACCTTACAATTTTATGATAGCTCATACTTGTATGCATATGAATGATTTTTCATGGTAATATAACTTAAGTTAGATGCAAATTCATGGTTGAACCTCTTTCCCCTTGCTTGTATGTTAAGGTATTCCATGGTTATTGTGTTATTTCTAGCCTAAGTGGAACCACCTTGAATAAATGAGTGTCTTTTCTGCAAAGATAGATTTTTAAGGAATAGAACCATAATGTTTCTCATCTCTTGTTAATGTCATAGACCTTGACTTTTTTGGTAGTTATTAAGTTGGAAAATACGACAATATTGATATGATGTTGATTTGATTTGATCATATTCGTCGATGTTGATAATGATTATATTGATTTTGATTGATGATGATATTGACATTGGTATTGATGATCTTGATGATGTTGTTGACATGATGACATTGCTTTGATGATATTGTTGAATTGATGATCTTGATGATGTTGATGATATTGATATTAATGTTGTTTTGATAATGATTTGTTGATATTGATGATGCTAATGCTATTAATAATATGAATAATAATTATGTTTTATGATAACGCTAATTTGATAATGTTAATGAAGTTGACGAGTTTGATTTGATAATTTTGGCGACTTTGATGATACTTATGAATTTGATAATGACAATGTTGATATTGATGTTATTGATGATATCGATGATATAATGTAATGATTCGATGTTATTAGTGCTCTTGATGATATTAGTGATTTGAGTTATTGATGCTTTGATGATATTGATTATATTAATGATTTAACGTTATTGTTGTTTTTTACTATATTGATGCTATTGATGTTGTTGATGATATTAATAATTTGACGTTATTGATACTCTTGATGATATTGATTCTCTTGATTCTTTTGATGATATTGTTATTTATGATCATGATAATATTGATGAAAATGTTGGTGATATTGATGATGTAGATGACTTAATGATAATGATTGTGATATTGATGTTTTTGATGATGTTGATTTTATGATAATGGATTGATGATTGGCGATGATTATATTAATTTGACTTGATGAAGATATTTTTCTTGAAGATAATTTGATGATATTGACTTTACGATAATTTTAAGATGATGATGCTAGTTGATGTGATTAATGATCTTGGGGATATTGATGATTTCGTAAGGATTGTGATGGTATTGATGGCATTGATGACATTGATGATATTGACTTGATGATAATGATGAGTTGTTGATGATTTGATAATGTTAACGTTGATTTTGATGATGTTAATGATATTTGACAATATTGGTGATAATGATCCAGAAACGTTGACGCTCATGGTAGTTGAATGTTGATATTACACTATCTAATAATTGCTAGTGACAATTTGTAGTGCCCCACCATCCTGGATTTATATTTCATCATATTTTATGTTTTATATGGTTCAAGGCAACCACCATAGTTGTGTGTGTGTGTGGCACTGAGACACATTTTGACATTATGACTAAACAAGCCATATGTTGTTGTGATGTGAAATCATGAACTCATATTATAGATAGACATATATTGTTGTTATATGATGTTAATTGATTAGTGGGATTTATCATGCATTATGGTTTTATGTCTTAATTGAATGAGTGTATGAAATGGTGTCGTTGCTTATATTGCTAATTATATCAATGAATCTACTCACACTTAATTTGTATATGTTGATGTGTTGACACTTCAGTGGGAGTGCAAATTCATATACAAGCCAAGATACCTAGTGTTTGGCTAACATGTTAAGTTGCGTTGACAATGGTGACGATAGCAAAGAGACTATTGCATTCTTGACCCATGGCATGTACCTCTAATACAGATGACGATAGTGAGGAGGCTATCTCATGCTTGATTCATGTTATGTATATTTGATAGTGATTTTGATGGCAAGGAGGCTATCACACACCTTGAATATTGTTATACATATGTTTCAATATTCTAATATGGTGTTTGTCTAAATCCATGTTGTGCAAGATACAAGGTTTACTTAGGAAACTTTATATGGACATAGTTGAACATTGAGTTACAAATAATAAAGGCTAGGGGTTTGAGGGGTGTTCTCGTTGAATAGGAATGAGATCACCGATAAGGGTGGAGGTCCATTCCCACCAAGCACTTTTTCCTCCACCAACATTGGAACTAAAGGACTAAGCAAGAAGACCCAACTCTCCAACATATGTTCCATATTCTGAGATGCCTATGACAAGTTGAGAGGACACAATGGTCTCTTTTATATATATATATATATATACTATCTTAATTTGGGTAGAATGATTATGCTTATAACTAAGCATCTTTCTAAATTGTGACCAAAACATGTGGTTTTAAAAAAAATGGACTTATATTTCATAGTTAAAATCACAAAATAATTACATATTTAGATGACATGTTTACAATTCATTAAAATAATTTACATTATATATATAAAATCTTAAATTAATTGATGACATGTTTATTCATTAAAGTAACTAAGTATAAATAGAATTTATGTATATGAATCAATAATTTTATATGAACATTAAATTAATTATTATATAAAATTTTATAATTATAATATAAATAGAATTTATATATGGATCAATCTTGTATGAAAATTAAATTAATTATTATATAAAAATTCATAATCATAAATAAATTAAGTTTGGTAAATATACCATATGATAAGGTGGTTGAGGTATTTAAAATACAGGAAAATAACTCCATCGCATAAAAAGACTTTGGGGTTCAAAATTAATATGACGTCAGATGGTTGAGGTATTTAAAATATAGGAAAGTAACTCCATCACATAAAAAGACTTTGAATACAAAGTTAATACGACGTGAGAGATGGTTGTGAATTTTACTTCACCTTACCCTTTTCATTGATTGAAATTTTATTCGACCTTACCCTTTTCATTGATTGAAAAGACTTTGGGGATTAAAATTGAATATAATTTGGAAGATTAAAGGAGGTGTTAGAAATTGAAGGAAGAGTAACATAGAGAGATTTTTAGTGTTTTTTAATGAGTGATTAAAGCCATATCATTTGTTTTTGTGTTTGAAATTTCTAGGAACAAGAAATCAAAGTGATCTCTTGTATAGTAGGGAGGTGAGCTTAGTTGCTAGTAAGCCTTAAAACTAGAATACAAGCAGGTGGAGGAGCACAATTTGTGCATTGGAGTAATAACAAAGCAAACCTAAATGAGATATTCTTCTTCCTTGGTTATATTGCTTTATCTCYGCTGCTTTCCATTATATTAGATTGAGGAATATATGGCTTGCATCTTGAATTTATAGATTGKTTTTTCTTAGAAAAAATCATAAGATATAATAATTTTTATGAAGTTTTTATTCTTATTCTCATCTGTAATTGAATAAATAATAAATTTGTAAATACRAAAATTTTATAATTATGTAAAGCAAATGCAAGCTTTTAATTTTAATTAGTGTTAGAATGAATGTTTACTTTAGTAAAATGTGATTTGCTAATTGTATATGAGTTGGGTGTACTAGTTAATCTTAGAAATATAGATTCACTAKTCTTGGATCTAGAAGGTTCAAYGATACCTATAAATATGTAATTTGTTTGAAGCAATAAAATAATTACTGTGTGAATTTTATTGTGTGTATAATGAACGCTCTCCCAATTTCTGAGTTGGTATCAAAGCTAGGAATATGAGCTTATTATAATCTTAGGATTAAATTAGTTTTGTAAGTTTTATGTGTGAGTGTTTAGATGGTTTTTTATTTTATTTTCTAAGTGTACAACACTTTAAGCAGAGACCGTTTTCGAGCATTTCATATGGAAGGTAGGCTTTCCGGGACCTGTATGAATGGCAACCTTGCAACTATTTATGATTGTAGGATACATATTTATGGCTATAGGTATGCCCGAATAGCTGTATCTATTGTAGTGGGTGTTGTTTGTTTCTTTATTTTGGTTTCCATTGCATAAGAGTTTTTATGGGAATTTTAATTACTCATGGTAATTGAATTTAAGTGAGAAGGATAACAATCATTCCTCTCAACTTTTGGAACTAAATTTCCTACAACACCCAACTACAACTTTTGGGGACCATAAACATTTGTTATAATCCCTTCTTTGCTTGAGCCAATGATACAATAATGAACAATAATAATACATTGGGTGGAATAGAAATTGTCCATTACTATTGTTGTTGGGTTCCCTAAAATAGAAATCCCACTTGATGCTCCTATAGAGTCATTGTAAACATACCTTCTCTATCGCCAACATCTTGAGAATGTGTTTCCAACTGCTACGTCTACAAATTATGTTTCCTGTAATAGTAATATATCTGTATTTTTCGCCCTGATGTTGTTTCGAAGAAACCTTTGCTTGATTCTTCCATTCAAGCCTCTAACATTCCATGAGATCAACTTCATGAGGAGGGAGGTGGGGGGGATTTGAATAAGCCCTCGACGATTTTTTGGATTTTCCCTGAGTTAATCATAAAACTGCCTACCTCTTGGATGAGCCGTTGGGAAAATTTTCTTCCTCGTATTTTCCCTTCCTTTGGAATTTTATGATTATCCTTTATCAGGTCTGAATGGATTCCAATATCACATCCAAATATGGATGTCGCTCATGCATATGAGTTCAAATAGAACTTAAGTACCTTGCAAATTTTCTCCAGGGGGGGATTGCAACTCCTGCATGTGATATGCCTCTTCAAGTTTCTCCAGATCGATCTCTGCTAGTTCTTTGTCATCTAGTTGCATGTCTATGTCCCCTCCGTCCTCTGTGAGTTGATATTCCTCTAGTGGTACTTTTCTAATGGGTGGCGTAATCTGCTCCAAAATTGGTTCTGAAGTCTTTTTGGCTTTACCTTTGTTATTGTCCTTACCTACATATTGATGGGGATATCCAACTACTTGAGTGTCAGGAAGTTGATTCAAGACTTCATATGCGTTACTTTTCGACAACTTCTTGTTCGATCACGAGGTAGGTTTGTTTCTTCTGATATTTCTTTTTCCTCCCCCGGACTTGCGTAAATCCATCTTTGGGTTTTTCAGGTGCTCCCTATGTGGGGTTGGGTGAAGCATTTAGGGTGAAATCCCTGAACAGGTGGTCGTGTTCATGACACTTTCGACATTAGAAGGGAATGTGCTCATAGTCAATAGTTTGAACCCATTCCTCATCCTGATACTCTAGGGTTAGAGATCCAGGTAAAGGCTTGGAAATGTTCATATAAACGCATATCCAGGCATAGGAGGTATATTTTCTTTGGCATGTTGCCTCATTTGATTTGACGTAAACACCTAGGGTATTGCCAATACCTGCAAGGATTTCCCCAAGATAGAACTCTTGAGGGAGAGAATAGAGCCTAATCCACATCTAGGCATAGGAGAAGTCTTATTTTTCTGGGCTAAATCGGTTTGTCTAGAATAGGAGATAAAAACCAACAAAATTAAAAAAATAGGGTCCATTCTCAAATATTTTTTCCTTGTCTTTGAGATTGTAAAATATGGCCTTGAATAAACCCTTGGATCCCAACTCAAGCTCAAAGTGTCCCTTAGGATTCCACCAGGTGTTGATCCACCAAAGAAAGTCTCGTTCTGAGGGCCATAATCACAAAACATTKCCTATTAGGGCATGATCTTTCATAAACTGTGTGTGTTCACCTACCCTGGTCGAGTTTACCACATACCTTGGTGTTGCAGAAGCCGAAGGAATGCATTTTCTCGACTCCCAAAGTCGAATCACTTTTGGATGGGAGGATTCAGCCTCGGCGTACATCGCTTTGTATTTTTGTAGCTCTTCCTGGTAGATATGTTCCTGGAGGTGAGTCGGCAGCTCAAAAGGCGGTCGCAAGTTGGTGATTCTAGATGGATCATTTATTGCTACATTTCGATACGAGGGGGTTGTATCCCCCTCTTCATTGTCCATTTCGGCTTGATCAAAATTACATATATGAGAATCATGTCGTCTGTTTTACTGGGGACACAAATATTCAGAAACCCTTGGTCGTTGCAAGCATCAAAACCCTAGCAAAGTGTAACCTCCTTTTGTATAATAATTAATTACTCTTAATTATATTATTATTTAACAATTATTATTGATCAATTATACTCTTATTTTATAATTTGACCTTTTATAGATTAATTAATAATAACAAAATAACTCTCTTTTTCAATTATATTTCAATTCCTAGTCTCTAACTAATTTCAATTAATTAATTATTATTAACTATATTATTATTTAATAATTTTTTTTTTTTACAAAAAATGAAAATTTTATATATATAAAAAGGCATGACCGAGGTCGCATATTACAAAGGTGGTTGTTGGTGGAGGAGATGTGAGCTGAAAAAATTCCCCAAAAGGCTTACAAAATTGAGTCTAGCATTGATCCTACTTCACTGAAATAAAAAAATTTCATATCTATCCTATAACTATCTTGCGAAAGATTTATTTATGCCATTTTTACAAAATTGAGGAGTGCCTTACTGAACTTCTTTAGACTCAGTCTTCTTCTAGAGGGGGCTCTAGTGATACATTCATATCATGCAACTTAGGTTATGCTCTGCTTCCTGTTTCCTCATTCTGGCTTTGTGACGATGAGTTTGGTGGCCTGGTTTCCAGCTTGGCTTCCATGTTCTCCCCTTGGTGTATGGGAAACTCAACTTCATCTTGTAACTGATTTATTAATGTGCAGTACTGAGCAAGAGTGTCCAGTGTGAAAGTGAGTGTGGAGCTGTGACAATTAAGGCATAGTGTCAGTTGCTGGGTGGTGGATAAATTATCTTCCACCAGTTCGTCCTTCAATCGCTCACGGGTTGAACGCTGGGCCATTTTTTCAATTAGACTAACTATGTTTGCTATAAAATTTCCTTCACTCCAATCATTGATGCTGCCTTTGACGCTTCTTTTGTTGAAGTCGCCGCCTCTATCGATGTTTCCTCTAGTGTTGCCTCTGTCTATGCTACCTTTGCCGGAGTTGCCTCTGGTGCTTCCTCTATCGATGGTGCGTCTGTCAATGCTACCTCTAACAATGTTTCCCCTGATGTTGTCGATGGTGTTGCCTTTCTCTATGCTGCTTCCTGTGAGGCCGATGCTCATGACTTTATCTTGTGTTATCCCTCTGAAGCTGGAGTAATGGAATATTCCTGAATTTCTTCGACGA
Organism: Picea sitchensis; assembly: GCA_010110895.2. NCBI lineage: Eukaryota > Viridiplantae > Streptophyta > Pinopsida > Pinales > Pinaceae > Picea > Picea sitchensis. Next base: position 7,501 of record SNQJ01S0054313.1, on the reverse strand, counting down.
TTTAACTCCTCTTCCCCTATGAGATTCCAAACGACAAAGATTTGGTGTGGTTGACTACTACAATGAATCGAGATCTTACCTTCCGATTTACCTCCTCTAGATATGTGCTTGATGCATGAATTTCGTGCAATCTAAAGAATTGAGTGTCTTTCAAGCGTTGGAGCGACATGTACTGACTGCATTCCCTTGCACTAAATCATGATTGAGTTTATTTCAAATGCCTTCACCTCAAGCGAAGTTATGGCAGAGGTGATGTTGCAGGCTACTGAGCGAGCGTGGAGAGACGAGTACGACGAGGAGGAAAACAAAGAGCGATCCAAGATATCCATTTTGTCGTCTTGTTGTGTGCAGGTTCCCACGGGTTAGATTTTATGGGAGTACAAATCCTCCCTGAGCATGACGCTCGGCTTACAACACACCACAACCAATTGTAGCATCGTGTGGAGATAGGAGCCCAGTGGAGCGATGACAGGAGGGGGATGAGTCATTATGGGGGAGCTAAGAAAATGTGCATATCCAACATTTCCATATGACCTGGGGCCTTTCCAATTGCTGAATTCGCTCGTTCATCCGCTTCTGTATTGTTAGCGTGTGGGACATGGTAGAAGGAGGAATGGAAAGAAGATATGATTGCTCTGATCCTTTCAATGATTCTTTTAAGCTTTGATTTCTTTGGGCATGTCCCTTTAACAAAGTGCCGAATTATATTTTTTGAGTCCCCTATTACAATAATGTTGTTGATATGTCGTTTCTGAGCTAGGAGTACTCCTTGATACATCGCATAAGCCTCTGCCATATTGTTAGTGGTTACAACCAGGTTCCAGGAGTATCATAGCAGTCTTTTTCCTCTAGGGATGTACAAAACCCCTCTCCCACCCGCCTCCCTTGATTATTTAATAATTATTATTAACTATGTTAATATTTAATAATTATTAGTTGTTAACTATATTATTATTTAATAATTATTATTGATTAACTATTCTCTTAGCTTTAAAATTTAACCTTTTGTTATTTACTTTTACCTTATTAATAATAACAAAMTAACTCTCTTTTTTCACAATGGGTAATTTATAATGGTTATGTCTATCCTTTTTCCTAACGATCATATTCTCTTTACCTTTATATACCCCCCTACCCCAACACTCTTTTCATACTTTTTGCTTCARCAGTCCCTGATGATGGGTGGAGTGTCTAATCGAAACATTGGATGTTTCAAAAACTCCTTACACAATTTATTTCCAGAATTACAAACAACACAACTCTTTAGGACTACTAAGGACAATCTGACCCGATGCTTGGACCAAGCATTTTACCAAATTCTGTGCTCTTGTGAAAAATCCTACATAGGCTAAACTAGTGGATCCTTCAAAGCTTGTCTTAAAGAACATATAGTTGATACCACCCACAATTGTATCTCCAAATCAATTATCGTCGAACACTCCTTCAATTCCAAACACCTCATTTGTTTTGACCAAACCGAAATTCTCACCTCTGCCCCTTATTACTTCTCTTGCCTCACTCAGGAAGCTATCCAAATTGAAAAATATCCTAATAATTTCAATCACGAGGATGGCTACAAGATTATCCAATCTTGGAAGCCCACCATTCATCACCTTGAACCTTAGGCTTCGTTTTCCTTCGCTCGGTTTGTCTACCTCCTTTCTTGTCCCCACAATCTTATTTCCCTTTAGTGTCATCTTTTCATGAAGCATCCCTACCTTTGTTTGTTTTCTCATGGCCTCTTCAGCTTAACTCTTTAAATTTATTACCATTACTTCTATCCTATCTTTAACATTTCCTTATTCTATTATTTAACAACCTTCATCTCCTCATTAGTTTCAGCTAGTGTTGTAAATCTATCCGATATATTGCCGAGTTAAACCTTGTCCAATATATCTGAGATATTTCGAGATATTCCGAGTTAGACCCCTATCTTGCAACATTTTCCGAGATATTTCGATATTTTCTGCTGATGTCACTGAGAAGTTACATTCCAGACCCTTGTCAATACTTTCCTTGAGATCAGATTTACGTCATTGGTTTCAACAACTTTCATTGTTTCTAGATCTTATTCATTTAAATATAGATCTATCCCCGATCCCAAGGATTAATAATTGATCTAAGATTGTCCCTCCTAATCTTTTGTATCGTTAATATCAACATATCTTTGTTCTCTTTTCAATTTTCTTACTTCTCAACATCCTTTTTTCAACAACTTTATTAATATCATCTCTCTATATGTTTATTTATCTATCATAACAACTACCAATCATATACATATTTTTTATTTTTAGCTTATTTTTCTTTTTAATTAACAATTAATCTAATCTTATATCTTCAATAACAATTAATCTAATCATGTCTACACCTTCTATTTGTTCCCCATTGAACATATTCTTTACCAAACCCTAATTTCTTCTTTGATTATTTCATTTTATTATCACTATTTTATCATTTATTATAAAAATAATCTTGATTGTTTTTTATTATTAATCCTTCTTCATAAATTTCATTTCGTCAATATTCTCAAAATACCAGTTATACTATTTTATTCTCAATATTAATCATACATCATAATTTGATCTCAACGATCATCTCAACTCCTTTTTAATAATTATTGATCTCAACGACTAATTTCACCTAAATCCTTGTCTCAATGGTCACAACTCAATTACCCTCTTTAAATACAAACCTCGGCTCTCGTTTCAAACATGTTAGCTTCAAATGTCCCTGATGATGGGTGGAGTGTCCATTCGAAACGTTGGACATTTCAAAACCCTGCTACGCAATGATTATCCAAAAATTACTTAAACATTATGCTTTGGCTTGCGATAAGCATATTATGAGCATATAATACTAAGAAAATGAATATATCATTTTCCAAACTTTCAAAATAATCACAATGGTTATATTCACTTCTTAAGAAATTTTGTCTCACCATGAAAAAATCTAACATATTGTACAATTTCCTGGGTACCTTTAGGCCATACAATGATTCCCTAAGTTTGAAAACAAATCTCCCTTTGCGATCCTAAACAACTATTGATTGTTCCATGTACATATCTCTGCTAGTGATGATTTTGTGGGAAGTAGGATCCCACAATCTACTTTCCTTAACTCCATCATTGTAACCAACAAAGATATAAAAATTGCAGAAATTCAAAGATTGAAAGTCTGAAAATAACTTACGGCTTACCAATACCTGCAACCACAACCCTTTCTTGTTCATATGGCCTAGTCGTTGATGCCATAAACAAGTAGGTGCACTTGCTTTATTAAATACCACTGCTACTTCACTTGTTTAATTTTTTCCTCCATATTATACAGATTTCCAATCTTTGTTGCCTTCATGACCATCAAATTGCCCTTGAATACTTGTAGTTCTCCACCTCGACCTGTAAACTTATGACCACCAGAATCCAACACTCCTAGAGAAATTAAAATTTTCTTTAGTTCAGGTATGTGTCTAACATCATTCAATGTTCTTATAATACCATTAAACATTTTGATTTTGACACTTCCAACCCTGATAGTCTTACAAGAATTATTATTATCCATAAGAACAACTCCACTATCCACTGCTTGATAAGAAGTAAACCAACTTCAACGTGGGAAAATATGGTACTGTGAAGCAACAAAGTCTAAAATCCTTTCCTCATAATATTTAAAGAAACTACTAATAATAGACAAGACTTCATTAATCATACCTAGATCTGATTCAACTGGGTTTTCCTTTGTTTTGGAGTCTTCTTTGAACTCCTGCAGCTTCCAACAATCCTTTTTAAGATGCCGAACTTTGTTACAATACCAACATGTTCCCTTAACAATTTTGTTTGTTGACTTAGCTTTGGATGTTCTACTCGAATCCTCTACCCTTTATGTGGACCAAAATCTAGCCACCAATGCTTCTAGTGTGGAGGTTTCAATACTTGATTTTCTCCACACCTCCTAAGACAACAGAGCTCCAACTATGGAATCAAATTCAAGAGTCTCGATTGTACTAAAGCTAATGGAAGTAACTATATGGTCCCAAGATTCTGTAAGTGAACATAACATTGTAATTTTCTTATCTTCGACATCGGGTTTAACATCCATACTATTCAACTAGCATATAAGAGTATTAAACACATTCAAATGATCTACAATTTTTGTACCTTCTCTCATTTTAAAACTGTATAGCCGCATCTTCAGATAGATCTTATTCGTCAAGGAATTCATTATATAAAGGCTTTCCATCCTGCTCCATAATCTTGTTGTCGTTTCTTCTCCAATAATGTTAAACAAGACATCATTGGCAAGACATAGCCAAATTGCATTGAGGGCTATGGCATCCGGGTCTTCCCACTCTTCATCGGTCATAGATGCAGGTTTTTTCCTCTTTCCATTTGATGCCTTATGAAACCCTTGGTGTACTAAAAAATATCACATTTTAAGTTTCCACAATTTGAAGTTATTTTTACCATTAAATTTTTCAACCTCGAATTTATCATCTGTCACGTTTGCCTTTAATTCTTTATACACAACTCCTCCAAAAAAATTGTTTTTTTATTATTATCACCCTCTTACACTTGTATACATGTATTTTTTTTTAATATTTCTTCTTCTCTTTCAAGAAATCAATATTTCTTCACATAAAAGGATAGACTTGTCTTTTTTTTTAATATCTTCACAGACTTTAAAAAAAATATATCTTTCCAATTTCAAAAAATATATTTCCAAAAAAAAAACTTTTGTTTTTTAACCTTTATGAAACCAAAAAATAAATTTGGTGCCTTTATCAAATCGAGCCTTCCTTTGAGGATTATTTTTTTGTGTCCTCTATGGTCCTCAACTTCAAAAAATGAGATCATTCTAGTTTCCTCCTCGCTCAATGCACCAACAAACCCATCGATGTCATTAAAAACCGTGAATGGCTTTCACCTTTAAAGAAAACCTAAGACTCTCTCTCTCTCTCTCTCTCTCTCTCTCTCTCTCTCTCTTGTGAACAGAAAAATAGCACCCTCGGTCATGGAAAACACGTGTATAGAGCACCCTCAATGGAAGACGTCGACGCTAGATTTTTCGACCAACAACTCGAGCACCCTCAGTTACCTTTACCCTTGCGCATGACAGATCTACTACAATTGTTGGCATGTTTACAAGAAGATTGTGCTTGTCATTGATGGTAATAACAACAACGAACCAAACCTCAAGAGAGTAGAGGACGAGAAAGCTCAGAAGAGATAGTAGTTTCTAGAAGTGCAGACGAGGTCCAAGAGACGGACTTGCAGGAGGAGCAAAGGTCGAGACCCGTGAACACTTAGAAAAAATTCTAAGTTGGAGAGATCAGAAGCTCAGGAGGAAGAGCGACAATGGCCATTGGATCACCGATCTAGAGGACCAACAACTGTCAGATTGAATTAATGGAAGGATAGGATAAGCAGGGAAAAATGATTGAGAATTCGATCATCTGAATTTTCGTCAGCTGCCAGATTGATTTAAGTGGAAGGACAAGATAAGCAAGGGATGAGATTTGAGATCTTGATTACCTGAATTTTTGTCAGCCGTCAGATCGAAATAAATGGAAGGATAGGATAATAAAATATGGAGATTCATTGGATTTATCCAAGGCAAAGATGCATCGCAGATAGATCAAGTTGTTGATCTAATATCTTGATCAACTAACAACGTTCATTTCAGGTCTAAAGATGTGAGGAGGTTACGCTCTAGAGAAATCAGTTCGAGAGTTTCAGTTTGAGATTTGAAATCCTCGAATCCCAAAGAGTTGGAGAGACGAAGTAAATCTCGATCATCCGATCATCTAAAATAGAACTCAGTCGTCAGATCGTCCAGAGTAAATCTCAAGAATCAGATCATCCAAAGTGGATCCAGGCCTTCTGATCCAAAGCATCAGTTTGAGATTTGAAATACCCGAAGCCCGAAGACCCGGAGAGCCGAAATAAATCCTTGATCGTCGGATCATCCGAAGTAAATTTTAGCCGTCAGATCATTCTAAAGTGGAAGGACATGATAAGTTAGAAGAAGGGAACGCTAATATCAACGACCAAGAATCGGGCACTCAGATCTATGGTGGACAGGGAATATCAACCCCCCCCGACCTTTCTGCCTTTAACCATGGGGGGGGGATCCAAGTTGGTGGTATTTTCCATGTGGGACCCTCATACGTGTCACCTTCCTATTAACTTGGACCCCCCTCTCTCATTACAACTTACCACCTGATCCCCCCTCCAAGTAAACCACCAAACCACTCATACATACCACCTTCGCGCTCCGTCGTCACACTCCACTACCCGCTACACGTCACACTCCACTACCACACTCTGCCTCCACACTCCACTACACTGCCTACATGTCTCACCCATGTCGGCAGACCACCTCATCAAGGACACGAGTCGTCTGATCTGAAAGATCACTTCGGGTGTATTCTCAACCGTTGATCATAGTACAGTGGAAGGATAGTGTAAGTTTGAAAAATTGAAATCCCGAAGTTCTGAAGGGTGAAGTTCCGACAATCGTCCATCTCAATGTTTGATTAAGTCCTAGTCGTTGGATTGAACAATGAAAGGATGAGTGTAAGGATCAAATCTAACCATTGATTTGTTTATGTGAAATAAACCGTCTGATTTGATCCGTCCATTCAGGAGCACTATAAATATCATGAGATTGACGGTCCTGTCATATTGCGGGGATTGAAGATGCATGAACTTTAAAAATTTGAAGGCGGGTCGCAATCAAAACTGCGGTTTTGGAGAAAGGAGGCGTGGAGGATTGAGGTAAATTGCGGGGCGAAAAGAAGTTTGATCCAAACCACCTTTGGATGTGCCCGCAATCTCATGGTCACATGAGATCATCGCCCAAGGTCATATCGAGAAACAGAGATAGCACTCACTAGACCGAGATCGGGAAGCGCCTTCTGAATAGGCATTTGGTCATCATCGGTGGTCACATGAAGGAAGGGGCTTAGAAGACAAAGAAGCCAAAGACGACTAGTTGTAACTGATAGAGAAGAGGAAGAGTTGCGACTGCCAGAGGAGCCAAGGAATCTCAGGATAACGCCCACTGATGATGAACAGATTCCGTATAACCGCCAAAGAAGACGAAGAGTTCGCATGATGATAATGCATAGGAATCGGCATGTGAAAGACATGCATAACACAGAAGAAAGTGTGCTTTTGACGAGGGTGAGGCATGTGTGTAGGAAGTGAGGTAGTGCATGTTCTAAAGAGAATATCAAAGACGCAACGAAAAGTATGAAGGGGCAACATAGAGCATAAAAGGAAGAAGAGAAGTTGAACAGGTGTGCGCAAGAAGATGTGAGCAACAACAAGACACTGATGTAGGTAGAGCAGTGTAGCAGAACAATGATGAGATTGGTAAGCCATAGATAAATACTGTATCACTGTGATAAATTTCAAAAAGAAAATATTTATATTTCAGGGTGGTAGGGAGGTGCTAGGGAGGACTGTTGTCCTCAGAAGTTTCAAGTGGGTGCTTGAAAACA
>SNQJ01S0054312.1:23466-42721 GCA_010110895.2 Picea sitchensis | reverse complement strand
AGGGCTTTCACCATAAGGGGACCACTTTGGAGTTCATCCATTTGTGCACCTTATCAATCATGATAAGACAATAATGAGTCATCTATACATTTTTCCAACAATTCATCATATACCAATTACAACACATAGATCCATATTCATCATGTATCAATGACATCTCATTGATCTATATCCCTATCAATAGAAAAATCTAAAAAAAAAATGACAAATGTTGTCCCAAATCTGAATCATACTTACACTCTCCTTGGTGTTCCTGTACATGCAGATCTTCAGGGTAAGCCTGATCTCGAATTCTTTTGCAAAGTTGAATGTTCTCCTTGACTTGTTTAGCATCCTCAAACAACCATATTAATGACAAATATTTCCTTTATCTCATTAGAAGGACAAGATCTGGTTTATGAACTGCTATGTAATAAACCATAGCTGCAGGTTTTGAAGGTCGGATCTCCAATGGCATGCTATGATAAAAACTATGAAACCTCATGTTGAAGATAGCCAGAGCTTCATCTTATTTTCTCCTCAAAGTACAAAACTCGGTGAAGTGTTGATAAAAAGACTTGTTCTCTCCCCGGTATCTTAAAAATGCATTATATAATTCAATCCATGAACTAATGGAATCATCTCCCAAACCCTTAAACCACAAAGAAGTATCCCCAAAGAAGGATTTGGAAAATAACCTCATGGTAATATCTTCATATACTATCTCAAAGTGATCGACAAAGTTCTCAAAGGGTCCCAAATGCTTATCAGCAGTGATATGATCTTCTCTAGAAAAATGAGGAAGATACTCAAAGAAATTAAGATGGTAAGGATGAAGGTAAGATGGTAGCCTTAAATATTTAAGCATTTTCTCTCTGATTCTAATTTGAACAACAATGGGATGAAAACAATGTTTATAAGACGATTGGAAGGTATAACAAAGGATTTAGAAGGTAAATCAGCCTCATAATTCCCATGACTATAAGGTTGCTCAATTTCTAGAAGGATTGAGATATGAACTTCATCCTTCTTAATAGGCTAAGATGAGGAGACATGATCAACATCTAGAACATAGGTAGAATGGAGATCTTCTTCTTCCAAAGAGGGATATACAAATGAATGTTGATGATCATCAGATTAAAAAAAAAAAGGATAATTCTTTTTATATGTAAATGGAAAGACATGAATGAATTGATGAAGAAGAACAAAAGTTCATAGAGAATACTAATGTGTTGATACCTAATTTTTCCCTTTCGTATTTTCATCTTTTTGTTAGTAGGATCCTTCCTCCAATGGAGTCTTCGATTGTGGAGTTGATAGGTAAATGATTGAATTCAATTTATGTGTCCCTCTCTTGTCTACCATCAATAGTTGGATATATGTCGTTCTCCTAGGGAAGCTTTCTTCACACTTCGCTCCTCCGCAGCGATGCCAAATTTTTTAGCATTGAGAATCACCCTCAAACTGCTAGAGGAGGGGCCCAATACCCATTTGATTTAAATAATTAAAACATGTTATACTTGGTGGATCAGCAAGAGAATAGTAAAAGGGATGGCATCTGACTACTTGCAAATACATTATATTGGGCATGGATTCATAACATTCTATAGATCAAAGGCAATCAGGTTGCCTACCAGAGAAAAGGATTAAGAAAAGATGGGTAGAAGAATATAAGGTAAACAAAAAGAAGAATATCCACATAACAAAGATCCTTTTTGTAAGATAGTTTTAAAGAGTTCTTGAACAATAATCAATGATTAACAGGAAATTACCACAAATCCTTTGCAGATCATGAATCCATTAACCAAAGGAAGATTTTCATATTCAAAATCTGTAAATATTACTCAATCAATATGATAAGAAATAATGGAAATAAGAGAAAAACAATTTGGTATCACAACTTTCATGAATCTCTAATGGCATAAATGCCTACATCGCATGCCCTCAGGCTTACAAAATACACAAATAATTTTCCCCTGCAACTCTCTCCCCTCTTGGGTCATGAATCCTATGACTCAAAAAATCAAAACAAAGAAGACTTGTTGACCCATACAACCTTATGTGTTAACACCCTCAAATAACAACAACAAGCTAATTTCAACAAGAAACAATGTGAAAGTGGTATACCCAGGAGATAAAACCAAGAGTGCATTAACTCTCACATCGCCTAAAAATTCATCAATCTCACCAACCTTTTACGACAACCAACCAACACTTACATAGTGGAAGACACTTACTTGTCAGCTTGGATTCCAAATCGATCCTTGGTATTTTGCGTTGAGTCCACAACCATATCAAACAATACACCATATTCGTTACTATTGAAAAATGTCACCATTTATACATCATCCATATCAACCTAAAAACCAAGTGACATGAAGTATGATACCCATAAAATATACAAATTTATCTCTAAGTGAGGTTCATTCACACTATACTTGCGACGACCTTGTATAACACCATATCATAATTCTAGTAAGAAAGGCATTTCTTTATATTTTTAGTCATGGAGACAACATATTTAATGAAATATTAGGATAAGGAGTCTCATAAATTGTTGACAAAGAAACCATTCATGCATATGAGAGGAGTAAAATACCCCGCATTATTTTAATTTAACCAATTTTTTGTAGGTCGTATTTCTTTTTCAAAATGAGGAGTGAAATCAATTTAATGTAACTTCTCTAAGGGGTCCCACCTATTAGCTAGATAATATATTAATATACATAATATAATTCACTTCAATCTTTTTCCTGCGTGTTAAATTTACATGCAGCAGCGAGAGCCGTTCTCCTGGAGGATGGCTAAGACCCTAGACAAGATCTAGGGCCCCCAGTGCACTCTTGGGGTATGTGGTCTGGGACCAAATTGATAAAGACCCTAGACTAATCTCTAGGGCCCCTGGTTTGTAACCAGGGTAATCATGCATGGGGCATGAGAGTCTTGGTCTAGGAACAAGCATTTGAAGACCCTAGATATCTCTTTTTTAGTCATGGAGACAACATATTTAATGAAATATTAGGATAAGGAGTCTCATAAATTGTTGACAAAGAAAACCATTCACTGATAAGGAGAGGGAGTAAATACCCCAGAATGTAATGAACCAATTTTTGTAGATCGATTTCTTTTTCAAAATGAGGAGTGAAATCAATTTAATGTAACTTCTAAGGGTCCCACCTATTAGCTAGATAATATATTAATAATATATTATACTATTAATATACTTCCAATCTTTTCCTATGGTTAAATTTACATGCAGCTAAATAGAGCCGCTCTCCGATGGCTAAGACCCTAGACAAGATCTAGGGGTCCCCAAGCAAGTAATCTCTTGGGGTATGTGGTCTGGGACCAAATTGATAAAGACCCTAGACTAATGTCTAGGGCCCCCCGGTTTGTAACTGTGGTAATCATGCATGGGGCATGAGAGTCTTGGTCTAGGGAACAGCATTTGAAGACCCTAGATCTTTCTAGGGCCCCTGGTTTGTAACTGTGGTAACCATGCCCTATAAGAGTCTTGTCCTGGGACCAAGCATTTTGTAGCCATCCTATATCTTCTAGGGCCCTCGGTTTCCAAACTGTGGTAACCATGCCCCGGGCATGAGAGTCTTGGTCTGGGACCAGCATTTGAAGACCCTAGATATTCTAGGGCCCCCGGCGTTTGTAACTGTGGTAACCATGCCTGTGGCATGAGAGTCTTGGTCTAGGACCAAGCATTTGAAGACCCTCTACATATTCTAGGGCCCCTTGGACCCATCTGTGGGTAACCATGCCCTGGCATAAGTCTTGTCCGACCAAGTATTTAAAAGACCCTAGATATATCTAGGGCCCCTGGACTGGTCCTGTGGGTGCTCATGCTCCAGCTGGTTGATCCTTGGTCTCTGACCTTGGTAAACTTGATGGTACATAAATCTTCCCAGCAAAGGACACACAAACCACAAGAGGGATAAAGTCCCTATGCGATGATAGCAATAGGTTCACCATATGATTTTAAGGAATGAGTATCACAATCTTTTCAACCCTCTTGTCCTTTGGTTGATTTTTTTGGACCCCTCTTGGCTTTGATTATTTTGTTTAGGCTTTGTAAAACCCCACCTTTGTTGTGGGCTTTGTTTATTTTGTTTATGGTTTTTGTTTTATTGATATTAAATTTGTGTGAATAAATCATGGTGCTTAAATTTAAATTTTAAACATGTGAATAATATTAATTTTAATTAACCCCCCTTACCCTAACCTATAACTATTTAAAGAACCCTCCCCACCCTCTACATTCACATTTTCTTGTTGATATAGGGAGCCTCCCAGGCAAAGGCCTTAGTCCAAACTGTTGTAGGGTTGCGCGTCGCTTTTGGTAGAGGATTTAGCTTGTCCTATCTTCTTCTGCTGGTGCTTTACTCTAAAGGATGCATCCCCTTTATTCTTGTTGTTTCCTTGAGCTGAAGAGTGCCGCAATTGCTGCAAAGTGTGTCACTGAGGGAAGGCACGCTACCTATTGTGAAGGTGAAGGCCTCTATGGGTGGTAATGCCTCATAGAGGGTGCCAAATGGCCTCAGAAGGTGTCGCTTGAGTAGTGGTACCTACTTGAAGGTTGTGGGGTGAACCCTGAAGTTTTGTTGTGCATGCTTTGTCTATCTTAGCCGTGGGGTGCCCTGTCTATCTCATCCATGGGGGTTTCTTTTGTTAAGGTTTGGGGTTTTGTTTTGATTCCTTAAACTGTGGTGGCATGTGGAAAGATCAAACGTGCTGGTACAATAGGACTCTGATATGAACTGACCTTAAATCGGTATACACCTGTGACCCATTCCCATTGTGGTTGTGCATCATCTCTGTAAGCCATTACCGTGCATGTTTTCTAATTTGCTCGCTGAAAGTTCAGACCGAAAGTTATTTAATTCCAAGTAATCTTCCTTGTTTGCCATTTGAACCATACCATATAGAAAGAGGTCTTGTATCATTGTTGATCTACAGTTACACTTGAAAAGTTCTTCAAAACTATTTTCTTCAGAATTGAAATATCGATCCGCTGTTATACTTGGAAGAGTCTATGCATCTCTGTTTGGTCTAAGAAATCATTTTGAGCTCATAGTAGATCTACCGTTAGGAGAACTCCACGCTATATATCTAGAGAGCACCACATCACTGCTTGGGATCCTAGTTTTGGTCTCTGTTTTGTTTGAGTTTACTAGTATGATGAGCTCTTCCTATTTAGATTTGTATTATTATTCTTTCACTGTTGTCTATTGATCCATATGCTGCCCATGCTTCCGATCTAAAAGTATCTTTGCTTTGAAATTCTAACGGGCAGGACTTGTTTTCATCTTACCCTAAAAATCTAAATAGGTTTCAGAATGAGGGTGTAAGAACTCAAATTTGATGTGAGTTTGCACAGATCCATCTTGTATAGATCCATTTTGTTTTAGGGCTGTAATAAGACACAAATGATGTTGAAATTATCACCAAAGTCAAGCATCGCATTTGGTGGTGGCTAAAAACTTCACCTGTGGAATTACACAGGGATACAGCTTATTTAAAGAACATGATCTAGAAGACTTGTTACCTGAGAAGTTTAAGAACCTACTACAGCAACAACAAAGGCAACTTTTAAGAGGAAACAAAACAAGGCCGAATATCATCCATATCATAGACAACTCTGGTACCCATAATAGGTCCCTAGTCAATTCTAAAGAGGCTACTATGCCTGAATAAATGAATTCTATGAGAGAAGGTACACACTTAGAAAAGAGTTTTGAAGAAACAGCTACATACCATGAAAATGGAAAGGAAATGACACAAGAGCTAATACTTTCTCTTCCAAGATTCCCAAGTTAAAGGACTCACTGTTGTAATAGGGTTTCAAGAGAAGGATGATGATCCCAAACCTAAGTGTACCCATTGATGGATCTCCACCATTTGGGAGCCTTCCCAGCCTCAGACCAAGAGAAACCCAACCAACCTTTGCAGTAAGACCGTGGGTGGCATGACTGCTTGAAAGAGGAAGGAAGAATGAACAATGTAAAAGTACACTTCTCTCCAGACAAGTTAACATTCCCTAGCAAAGAAAGAACAAGAGATGGAAGAAGTTCCAAAAGTCAAAAGGAAAAGGTAAGAAAACCAAAGGTAAGCTCTCTCACTTAAATCCTCATCCTGCCTAAAGTAAATTGTTGGCAATTAAGGCAAATTAGACACTATGCAAAGAGTGCAGAACCCTCCCGCCAGAAAAATAAAGGAAGGTCTTCTGAGTTTTCAAAGGTTTCAAGCCTCAGTTGAAAATGAAGAAGCTAAACCTCAAGAAGAGCTTCAAAGAAGGCAAACCAGGGCTGTAACTAGAGAACAAGAATTACAGAAAGAACACCACCTTGTTTCAGCTCTTTCCGGAACCATCACCAAACTGAGAGATTTCATATAATAGATAGTGGAGCCTCAAAACACATGAATGGCTTCAAGCAAAACATTGCAAACTATCAAGACAGGAATTACAAAGCAAATGTTGAACTAGGCGACGATGGCATTTACGAGATAAAAGGTTTTGGCTTTATTTCATTTCAGTTCCACTCATGTACTATCTTTCATATTGATGAAATTTTCTATGTACCCTCGTGGTTTAAAGAAGAATTTGATTTTCAGCTCTAGTCTTAGAAGGTAAATGTTATACAAAGAATTTTTTTCAAAGGGCAAAGCCCCTCTTATGCTTCCCAAATAAAGATTTAAATACTACTATAACAATTGGAACTCCTAAGTGTGGACTTTATAATCTTTCAGGTCAAGTCATTCAAGCTCTAGCACATGAGACACTAAATCCTTGCGAGCTTTGGCAAAGGAGACTAGGGCACCTGAACTCAACGCACTCCCAGGTTTGCAAAAAAAAAATGGTGACAGGTATGCCAATATCTTCTTTTGAGCATGATAGTGTTCGTAAAGGTTGTTCACTTGGTAAGAACACACAGAAACCCTATCCTCTTAGCAAACGTGAAAATCATCTTGAGTTTTAGATCTAATTCATTCGATTCAGGTGGTCCTAAGGTTCCGCACCTTCCATGAATGGCTGTATTTCTATTACATTATCTTTATTGATGATTGTTCTCGAAAAAAATGGATTTATGTTTTGAAAACTAAAGATTAAATTTGAAGGTGTTTCAAGTTTTTAAAAATCTTGTTGAGAACCGTATTGTGAAGGCATATCCGTGTTTTCAGAATAGACAATGGCAAAGAATTTGACTCTCTCAAATATGATGAACTCTGTCAAGCTTCAAGGATTAAGAGGGAGTTGACCGCGGCCTGCCAACCCCTCAACAAAATGGTGTAGCCGAACGTAAGAACGTGGACTATCTGCGGAAGTGCCTGTGGCCATGAAGCATGATCGAACTCTGCCACTCTCTTGGGCGTAGGCTGCCAAGCATAACAAAGATACATAACAAATTCCCCTCAATAAAGTAATTTGATGCAAAACTCAAGAAGTTTTCACAGTTAAACCATCAATTCGTTATTCTCCCAGAATTTTTGGCAGTCCAGCCTACATACACATACCAAAAGAGAAAAGGGACCAAACTAGAACCATCCGAAAGAAGGGGATATTTTTTGGGTATAGAGAAACTTCAAAGGCATATAGGATTTATATCCCAGGACAAAAATTGATTGAAGTAAGCCGTGATGTAATCCTTCATGAAGAGACAACATCTCGACGGGCCGAGATCTTGTATAAGGATACAGAGGAGCATGAAGCTCCACGACATGACTCTCTTTCTTCAGATGAATAGATGGAGGAAGCCTCTAAGATTGAAGCAGATCCAAATGAGACTCTCTATTGATTTCCAATGGAGCTACCTCCAGTCAAAAGGAAACCAGCTTTGTGTCGTGAAATTTTGAGAGAAGTAGAAAGGCACTCAACACCAAAGGGCACTTTCAGAGAAAACAAGAAACCGTGATAAGTACTCCTATTTAATTTACGAAGTTAATCCATCAGAATTGATTCTGATCCTTCCACTTTTGCTGATGCTTTTAAACATCAAGTATGGAAGGATTCCATGAGTGAATAATATAATTCTATCTTAAAGAATGATGTTTGACAGTAGTTCCCAGGCCTCGCGACAAACTGTAGGACTTCTAAATGGCTTTACAAAATAAAGCATGCGCAGATGGCGTACCGCTGAAAGGTATAAGGCTAGATTTGTGGCTGGGGGCTTCTCTCAGAAAGAAGGTATTGATCTTCATGATCTAGATCTTTGTCTCCTCGCTGCCGTGCATTCACTATCTAACCATATTTCAATTTTGGCAAGCAGTATTTGGATGGAAATTACATCGATGGATGTTAAGACTGCCTTCCTAAACGGTGAAGTTGAAGAAGAGGTTTTTACATTGAGTAGCCTGAAGGCTTCATAATACATAATAAAAGAAATCATGTATGTAAACTTAAGAAAGCCTTAGAAGGATTGGGAACAAGCTTCAAGAATACAGAATTGATACAAATTTCACAGTAGTCTTGATTCTACAAGAGCATAGTAGATCCAAATCTGTATATAAAAGCCATTCAAAATCATCCAGTGCTCATAGTTCTTTATGTGGATGACTTATACTTAATTGGAGAGGAAGACTTGATATATCAGACTAAGAGGGAGCTTTCCAAAGAATTTGAAATGAAAGACTTGGGGCTAACAATGCACCATTTTCTGCGTTTAGAAGTTTGGCAGAAACCAGGAGAAATATTTATCACTCAAAGTAAATATGCCATTGATATCCTCCACAGATTTGGCATGATGGATCGTGCAAGTCCATGACTACCCAATGATCTCAAATTTAAAGAAACCCAAGATCAAGTCACGTGTTCCGGGATCCGTAATACCCCACCGCGGTAACGATGCATCATTGATCCTTGATGTATCTCTTGCACATACCGACCCGATATCCGCTATGCCGTGACGTTCTGAGCCACTTCATGTGCGAACCAAAACACATTCACATGGATGCAGTGAAACATATCTTGAGATATGTTTGGGGAACCATAGCCTATAATCTCAGATACACATCCAGTGAGAGTGTGATGTTACAGTCTCGCATTCCCATCGATGGGCGCGGTTGTGGATCGGAAGATACCGATATTGCTCAGCCTTGGTTCAGCCATGATTTCCTGATACAACAATAAACAGTGGGTCTGTGAGGCCCAGCACCGCAGGCGGTATATATAGTCGCTAGTCGCCAGCAGAGAAGCGCGCGCGTTGTGGTCTCCGGGAAGCTACTTTCGCACCTTTCAGACAGAGCTTGAGCCCACAATTATGCTAATCGTGGACAATCAAGCCGCAAAGCTGCAGAGAACCCGTGTTTCATGACAGATTGAAACACATTAAAATGAGATATCATTATATCCCGGATATGATTCAGAAGAAAGCTCTCAACTTACAGCATGTTCCGACAAATTGTAACGCATGCCACAATCTTCACCAAGCCACCCTGATAAAGTTTGCTTACTTTCGTGACAAGATTGGTGTAGATGAGAATACCTCTCTTGCTGAGAGGGGAGTGTTAAATTTACATGCAAATGAGAGCCATTCTCCTGTAGGATGGATAAGACCCTAGACAAGATCTAGGCCCTGCACTCCTGGGGTATGTGGTCCGGGACCAAACAGTGACCCGTGACTAATCTCTAGGGCCTCGGGTTTGTAATCAGTGGCACCGCGTTCTGGGCATGAGAGTCTTGGTCTAGGACCAATCATTTGAAGACCCTATATATCTCTAGGGCCCCTGGTTTGTAACCGGTAACGTATGCCTCAAGACAGTCTCGTCCGGGACCAGTATTTGAAGACCCTAGATATCTTTAGTCTCCGGGTTTGTAACCATGGTAACCATGCCTGTGGCATGAGAGTCTTGGTCTAGGGACCAAGCATTTGAAGACCCTCAGATATTCTAGGGCCCCCGGTTTGTAACCATGGTAACCATGCCTGGGGTATGGGAGTCTTGGTGTGGGACCGAGCATTTGAAGACCGTAGATATCTCTAGGGCCCCTGGACTCCAGCCAGGGTAACCATGCCCTCACATGGGAGTATTGGTCTGGGACCAAGAATTTAAAAGACCCTAGATATATATAGGGCCCCTAGACTGGGTCCAAGGTGCTCTACACCAAGTATGGGTTGATCCTTGGTCTCCTAATCTTGGTGTAAACTTGATGGTACATAACCTTCCTTGAAGAAGGACACAACCACAAGAGGGATAAAGTCCCTTATGCAAAGTTGATGATAAAGTAATAGGTTCACCATATGACGGAGAGGAATGAGTACGCCAATCTTTCTCAACCCCTCTCTTGCCCTTGGTTGATTGTTTTGGACCCTTGGGATTTTGATTATTTTTGTTTGTGGGCTTTGTAAAACCCCTTACCCTTGTTGTGGGCTTTGTTTATTTGTTTATGGGTTTTTGTTTTATTGTTGAGGGTTAAATTTAAAAGTAAATAATCACATGTTTAAATTTAAAATTTAAACATGTGAATAATATTAGTTTTATTAACCCTCTTACCCTAACCTACAACTATTTAAATGACCCTCCCCTACTCCTACATTCACATATTTTCTTGTTGATATAGCGTGGAGCCTCCTTGTATGTGCGGCCTCAGTCCAAATCTGTTGTAGTGTGTTGCAATGTTGTTTTGGTAGAGGAGTTTAGCTGCTGTCCTATCTTCTTCTGCTGGTGCTTTACTCTAAAGGCTGCATCCCCTTTATTCTTGTTGTTTCCTTGAGCTGAGAGGTGCCGCTACCTGTTGTAAAGGTGCTGCTACCTGAGGAAGGGTGCCGCTACCTGTTGTGAAGGTGTCGCTGCCTGAGGAAGGGTGCCGCTTCCTGTTGTGAGGGTGCTACTTCCTGTAGAAGGGTGTCGTTGCTTGACTAGTGGTACTACTGGCTATTGTGGGGTTGAACCCTGAAGTTTTGTTGTGCATGCTTTGTCTATCTTAGCCGTGGGGTGCCCTGTCTATCTCAGCCGTGGGGGTTTCTTTTGTTAAGGTTTGGGGTTTTGTTTTGATTCCTTAAACTGTGGTGGCATGAAAGATCTTTCAAACGTTGGAATAATAGATCTCAAATAGATCTGAACCGAATCTTTAACTGAGCATAACACTCAGGACCTATCTTCATTGTGGTTGTGCATCATCTTCAGTGGTAAGGCTATTGCCAGGTATGTTTCTAATTTTCTTCTGTTGAAAGTTCAGATCTGAGTTATTTAATTCAAGTAATCTTCCTTGTTTTCTATTTGAACCACAGTCATATAGAAAAGAGGTCTTGTATCATTGTTGATCTACTGTTACACTTGAAAGATTCTTCAATACTGTTTGCTTCAGAATTGAAATATAGATCTGTTGTTATACTTGGAAGAGTCTTTGCATCTCTGTTTGGTCTAAGAATCATTTTGAGTTCTGTTGTAGATCTACTGTTAGAGAATTGTTGTTATATATCTAGAGAGTACTAATATCACTGTTTGGGATCTGAGTTTTGTCTCTCATTGTTTGAGTTTACTAGTGTTGGATGAGCTCTGCCTATTTAGATTTGTATTATTATTCTGTCACTGCTGTCTATTGATCTATATGCTGCCCATGCTTCCGATATAAAAGTATCTTTGCTTTGAAATTTTTAAAAAAGGTGACTGCTGTTTTCATCTTACCCTAAAAATCTAACACTGCGAGATTCCTGTTGCGCAATATTTTGCATCAACAACTGGCGAATCCAAAGGGAAATCAACTTGTAGCAGATTAGAACTCATGAATTCTGGTTTTGACGAAGCCAGTAGGGCTATGTAATAAGAGGTGATAAAAATAGATCAAGAATGAAATTTATACAACATGGGGAGATAAAATTAAAATTGAAATGATATATGAAATGGGACTTCATGGAGCAATTTATGAAAATTGAGATATATGGGGGGTTTGGTCTTGTTTGTATAACTAGCAAAGAAACAATATCATTTGCTTGGATGAAAATTTAATACTACTACAAATTTATATGATCATTTGATATGCTCTTATTTAAAAATGGGATGAAGGCTAGAAAGGTAAAGGAGAAAAAGGGAGAGTCACGACCATCAAGTTAGTATCAAAGCATTTAATTGAAGGTACAAGAAAAGTCTCATCAACATTTAAAGAAAAGAGAATCATAATATCTCTGTTGTGTGTTTAATTTCTAAACTGACCGACAATATTTTCACACAATGATATATATAATGACTTGATTGATCCAATTGACGTTGCCCAATCAAGGGTTCAAAACCCAAAAAAATGCAAATAAAATAGCAAAATTACTCAAAGTAAACAAGCCAATATATAAAAAGTTATTTACAAAGAACTCAATCAAAAATTTGCTTTGTTCGACATAGTGCTTAAGATGCAAACCATTAGTACTATAGGAAAATAATCGCTCACCCATGTCTTTTAATAAGTATGAGTTAGTACCGAGGACAAAAGTGATTTTAAAAGGACCTAGCCATAATTTTTGGAACTTTGGGTATCTTCCTTTTTCGGCATTAGAGGAATCCCAAAGTAACACTTTTTCATCAACCTTGAAATCAATGGATTTAGTTTTTTTATTAAAATAATTATTTACTATTTGCTTCCTTCTTTTTAAATTATCTAGAGCATGACCTCTTTGTTCTTCTAAAGAGAGCAAGGCATTCATTCTTTGAGAAATATCAATAGAATTTAGTTCTTCAGTTTGCAATGCCAAATGTAGTGAGGTAAGTTCTAGCTCATTGGGAATAATATCCTCTTGACCATATAGCAGCTGAAATGGGGTAAATCATGTACTAGAATTAGTAGTAGTATGATTTTCCCAAAGTGCATAAGTAAGAAGTGTGTGCCACTGGCAAGGATTATCCTCTATAATTATTTTCAATATTTTGACTAGGTTCTTGTTAGTTGACTCAAATTGCCCATTTCCTTGAGGATAATAGGAAAAGGAGGTAAAGTGTTTAACACCAAAATTATTAAGAAACTGAGTTAGCTTTGCAGAGATGAAAGTTGGTCTATTATCTGAAATGATTTTCAGGTGAAGACCAAATTGAGAAAATATATTGGGTTCCAAAAAGGAAATAACATGTTCATCTTGAGCATGACTAAGATGTACAACTTCAACCCACTTTGTGAATTAGTATATAGTTTTCAATATATAAACATGACCCGCAAAAGATGGTGGGTTAATAGAACTGATAAAATCTAATCTCCATTTGGAAAATGGAAAATATGGAAGAACATGTTGTAAAGGCATGGCATAGAAGTGTTCTTTACCAGAAAGCTTTTGGCATTTATCACGAGACCTTGTAAATTGATAAGAATCTCTAAAAATATATGTCCAGTAATAACCAATTCTTATGATTTTAAAAGCAGTGACTTTAGCAGGAAAGTGACCACCAATATGAATAATAGATATTGTTGATCCATGAATCTCATTTAATATCCTTTGAGTTGTGTTATCATCAATAGACCATAGAAGTAGCACATCAGCAGACCTTCTAAACAAAGATTCTCCTATAATGAGATACTTAGAAGCCTCAAGACAGAGCCTCCTTCATTGATGATAATTTAAATGACCTAGACACCTTTGAAATTTTAAGTAATGGATGAGATATTTATACCATGGGTGTTTGGATAAAGTGATATTTTGACTTTCAACATGAAACAATGATGACAACATACTATCTTTGTCTTCAGAAATTTCACTTGGTTCAAGATGTTGAGCTAAGTGAAGGGTTAAGTCACGCCCCTTAAGCATTTTGGACATCATGATATTTAAATCATGCTCCTTGATTTTTGCAAGCCAATGTGCAAGTTTCCCTAAAAGATATGTTTGTGAAAGTAGAAATTTAACAATAGACAAAGGGACTTTTACCTACGTGTGCTTGCCTAAAATAAAATGGTGAAATTTCTCTATAGCTTTAAAAAGAGAGAAAGCATACTTTTCAATATAACAATATTTAAACTCATCATCAGAAAAACTTTGACTCATGTAAGCTACATGATTTTCATTATTCTTGTCATCATTTTGAAGAAGAATAACAAAATTTGCTTCTTTTGTAGCATTTGTTTATATAATAAAGTATTTTTCAAAATTTGGTTTCACCAAACCTGGTGTGGAACTGATTTCTTTCTTGATTCTTGCAAAATAATTTTCGACATCATCTTACCAAGAGAAAGGATGATCCAGATTTAGTATATTATGAATTGGCTTAACAATGATAAAAAAAATTAGGAACAAACCTCCGGAAAATTTTTATAGTGCCCATAAAAGTTTGAATTTCTTTCTTAGATGTAGGGGCTAGAAGATTTAAGATAATGACAACCCTCTCATGGTAAATTATTATTCTTGAATAAAAAATAATATGACCAAGAATTTTACCTTGAGTGACATTGAAAATAGACTTCGAAGGATTCAAAGAAATTCCAAATTTCCTTCATTACGTGAAGAATTTTTTAAGATGACTAAAATGATCTAACCGGGTTTTAGAATAAACTGTTAAATCATTAATATAAACTTCAATTATTTTTCTGATAAGATCATCGAAATATAATTGCATAGCTCTCTAAAAAGTAGCACCTGCATTGGACAAGCTAAAAGGCACGCATTCATAAGAAAAGGTGCCCCAACATGTTGTAAATGTGGTTTTATATTTATCGGTCCTTTTAACTTTGATTTGATTATATCCATAAAAAACATCAAGAACATCATCTTGGATCCTACAACATGTTGTAAAATCATTCCATGTTAGGCAATGTAAAGTTGTCTTTAACACTTTCTTTATTTAAAGCACGAAAATTGACACAAAGCCTAATTTGACCTGTTTTCTTCCGAATAGGAACAAAATTTGATACCCATTCAAAATACTTAACAAGAATGATTATGTCACATGTGAGCATTTAGAATTTTTTCCACTTCTTTTAGTATTGTAGCTTCAAGGGAAGGATTCACAAGTCTTTGGTTTTTCCCTAATTGGTTTTTCCCCTTCCTTAATGGGAATGGAATGATGTATAACATTTGGATCAAAACCACGAAGATCGTCATAAGACCAGGAAAAACATCACAAAATTCATGGAACAATTCCATGAATTTATTTTTTTCTTGATTAGAACATTGGGCACCTATCTTAACGATCTTTGGGGATTCATGGGTTCCAATGTTCAAATGGATGGTATCCCCAACTTTTATTTTAGAATCCTCTTCTTTATTAATTTATTTATTTCCTACATCACTCGTGGAGAATGAACTCTCAAGAGGAGTCAAACCCTTAGGAAGTTTATCATTTTCAAGGGACATTGTTTCCTTAGGTTTATAAGGTTCATTATGTAAGAAGGCACATATGACTTCATCATTTGGAAAACAATTCCAAGATTCTAAGTTATCAGGGATATGAGGTCAATAGAGAGACAAACGTACAATTTGACCTCTGTGGTAAAAATTTCCTTGTAGGAGAAGCTGCAAAAATAGCTAACATGTCAGCCATAGAATTAAGTTCCCTTTTTACATGAGTGATGTTAAAAGACATTATATTTGAGATTAATTCCCACACAACCTAGGTGTATCACTTCATTAACTTGTTGTTTGGCTTATATATCTTCCTGAATAAGTTTACAACAAGTTCAGAATCACCAAAAACAGTAAGATGACCAAAACCAAGGTTATAAGCATTTTCGATGGCAAGTAGTAAGGCTTTAAACTCAGTGACATTGTTTGTATAGGAAAATTTTAATCTATAAGAGAAATTATGTTTTTTTCCTATAGGAGATTATAATATAATACCTACTATGTTTCCTTCGTTTTAACATGCACCTTCGAAGTGCATATGCCACATATCGTCATCATAATCAGTTGGTTGAATATGCATGTCATCTTCATCAACAAATATTGAATATACACCCATGTATTCTTCAACATAATTTACATTTGGATGAGGTACACTTTCAATATAAGGTGAAATCATTCCTTCCATTAGTAAAATAATATTCTTTCCATTCTTATGGATGGATAAATGTGAGCCATCTAGTGAAAGGTAACCATCGGTTAAGGCATGTCAGTCTCTACCCAAAATGATTGAATAGTTACTTACAGGAATATCAATTAGTTATATATTTAGGGTGGTTCTTGTTTCAGGATGAACGCAAAGTACTAGAGTTACATCTTTGATTTCACCTATGGTAGACTGTTGTTGATTATTATAGTAGAGCATACTCCTTGGATTTTCGTTTGTACAGGAAAGGCCTAACTCTTCCATAATAATGTTTGACATAACGCTTGGACCAAATCCACCATCTATGAGGAAACAATGAGCTATTTTATCCATAATATTTACATAAACATAAGATGGAGGATATTTTATAGGGTTCTTAAATTTATTTACACCTTTTTTCTTTACATTTGAGTCATCTCCCTCGGGATTTTCTGTCAAATTAGCTACTGTGGAAATTTTACCTTCCGTAAAAAATTTAAGATGTTGTTGTTCCAGGACAACAACCATGTCCAAAGAGAAGCATTTGCTTTAATATTATCCAATTGATTGAGAATATTATATTTGGAGGGAGGGAAAGAATAAATTTTCCCTTGACTATTTGGAGTCTTGACAGCCTAGGAGTCAGTGGATGATGTGCTTGGGGCTGAAGCAGTGTGGGGAGGATCAACTTTGTTTTGATTGGGGTAAGATTTATTTCTGGTATTAAATACCATAACTTAATATGGTTGGGCCCAATCCAAAACAACAATAGTATCCTTGGGATTTTTACCAAAGATTATGTCCCTCGCATTATTTTTAATCTCACAAGTTCTTTCATCGTGATTTTCTTCACAAAAATTACACCAGGCATGAGACATTATAGCCTTTGGTTGAAAAGGGTTATCATTTGGACTCCTAAAATATTCCTGAGAAGAATTTTCAACAAGAGAAGAATAGGAAGTGATTCATTTCCTTTCATAAGAAATCATTCTATTATTCATATCTTGCAGAAGTTGCAATACTGCAAACATATCGGTTTGTTTAACATAGTCTCCCTTAGGAAGACTAGTTCTTTCTAACTACACTTTGTACTCAAGAAAAGTTTGAAGTGAAGATCCAAGATTATATATAACATTTTCTTCCAATCTATGGTGATAGGAAGAGGGTAAATCATTGTAATAATGCATGAAAGCAACCTAGTTATGGTAGCGGATCAATTCAGGAATTTGATTATACAACTTAGTGAAATGAAGATCGAATGATTTAATAGCTTCATTATTGTTATAAGTAATATTATTATATCCCCTTAGTTGATCAGTTGGGCTTTTGTTGTCCATATATAGATTTAAACCAATATACCAATTCTTCCCACAAAGAAAATATTTTAGGGGGTAAGTCGAAAAAGTCTGCAACAACCTTCCCTTCAAGAGAGTTGACAAATAAGCGCATGCAAGTATAATTGTCATTCTCCCCTATATTGTGGCATGTGTTAGAAAAGGATACTTAGTGTTCCTTTGTAGAAATAGTGTCATTTCCTCAAAAATTAGGCAAATGATCCTTAAACTTTAGAATGGGTTGGGAAGATGGAATAAGATTCAAAGGAGAAGATACGTGCCATGGGGTGGTGGTAGAATATTTGAATTGAAATAAGCCATACTTTTTAATGAATTTTTTCCGATTAGTTGTAGATTTAATTGGAATTTGATGGCTATAAATAATTCAGATTACAGATGAAGTTGAAGGCTGTGAAGAAGAGGAACCTCTGGTACCACTACTTCCACCAGAAGATGTCATATTTGAAGTGAGGGAAATTATAGGTAGAGTGGAACTAATTGAATCAGATAAGGTCCGATGAAGAGAAGTTTATTGGATTTGTATGCAAACATTTCTCCTTCCTATTTCATATATAGGAAGATTCTCATGTGACAACCCTCTTGTTCTTCGAGAGATACAAGAGATAGAGGACATGAGAAAAATGTTTCAATGAGGAGGTTGATTTTTGGGTTTCCTTTGTCGGGATTCACACTGTTCATGTATTCTAATATCTCCAAATCACTTCTCAAGAATGGTGGAGTTCAACACTAGTGTTAGCAGTTTCTAAAATGGTATTGAATAAGGTCAAATAAATGATATTTTGATCATCAAGACCATAACTAATATTGGGTTTTCTAGTAATAGTACAATCATGGAATCAATCAATTAAAAACAAGAATAAGAGCATGGAACAAAAGAAATTAATTATAGAAATAAAGTACAACAACGAGAGAGATATGGAAAGATTTCCCTAGTATGCTCGCCAAATAAATATTGAGGAAAAGGCATGAGGAACCTCACTCCAACATTTTTGAATCTTACTAAACTAGGGTACAATAGTTGGATTATCACTCGAGGTTTATAGCCTAAGACAAAATTATCAATTGATTCATGAGCAATAAGTGCAATAAATCAACATTGTATTTTATAATTTAACAGTGCAAAAAATAAAGTGAAAACTATATATGTACTATGTTTTATGATTAAGGAACAAATGAAATTTAAATCTGAAAATAGTTTCAGAAAATACACATGTGGTACCAAAATTAGCAAGGTGAATTTATTAATTTCATTCTAAATTACAATCATAACCCCTTTTCAAATCCCTGGGAGGATATGGACCAAGATCAGATTTAGAGATCTTCGATGGGCAACATACAAAAGGACTTTGACAACAAGAGAGGACTGAGACTAGAAGTCTGGATTAGCTTAGCTAAGAAAACACCATTGACTGACTCTACAAAATATTCCCCATCATTAATGAAATATAATTCATTTACAAATCATAATACACATACTATCAAGATCATATGATCAACCTTTCACAAATAAGTTGTTGAAATATATATCTCAATCCTTGAATCTTACAATCTTCAATGAGACCCTGTTGTCAAAAATAGGATTAAGACTCAAAGATAACTCATAATGAATGAAAGTATGTCATCTCACAAGAATAAGCGCAGACCTTATATCAGAAAATTATTCCTTGTTCTCTCATCTCCTTTTGTCCCTTCCTTTGATCGACTTTTATCTTCCTCAAAATAAGTTGTGGTAGTTTCAAACTACCGTTAGTTAAGTCATAATAGAATTAATTTTAGTTAGGGAAAAATAAAAATAATAATAAAGGGTTCATTAAATAATAAATAATAGGTGATACCCCTAATCTCTTAAATATTTTTAAGTTTGATTCCCTCCTTGTTGCTCCATAATTTATTTTAAAATAATTCATTCCACCTCATAAATACACACATGAACAATCACTTGAATATTCCCTTGTGTCTCCCCAAAATTATATATATATATATAT
>SNQJ01S0054312.1:0-11303 GCA_010110895.2 Picea sitchensis | reverse complement strand
AATTGAACAATTATCAACTATGAAAACACATGATCAATCTGTTCATTTTATGTCATGTGCAGATTCCATAGTCAAAGCACTTCAAGAACATCAGAATCAACAATCAAGTGAAAGGAAAAGGTTGTACAAACATCAAAAGAAGTGTTATGATTCTCCAAACAAATATTTAGGTATGATAATTGATGGCATGGACCAGAAGAAAACAATTCTACCACATTTTTTCTGTACACCCAAAAATTTACAGGAAGAGAATTTCATTCAGTTTCACTTGGTTGGTTGTATGGCTTTCATTGGAAAATTGTGTCCAAGGGTTTACTTCACATATCAAAATATTCATAATGATGCAAATATGACCATCACCATAATTCATCATGTTCTCACTCACTGGTCTAAAAATCTTCCTCAAGTTCTCTATCTATAGTTGGAAAACACTAGTCGTGAAAATAAAAAACAAATTGTGTTTGGATAGCTAAGCATGCTTGTTGAAATGGGAATATTTCAAAAGGTGAAAGTTGGTTTCCTTATTGTTGGACACACTCATGATCATATTGATCAAATGTTCAGTCATTTTTCAGTAACATTGAAGAGAAAAAATGTTGGAAGCCTACCATCATTGATTGAATGTATTAAGAAAGCATACATTCTCGATCCTATTTTTCATATATTAGAAGAAATTTTTGACATGTGAAGATTTATTCAGGGATTGCATCATGAATAAAAATGCATTAAGAAGTAAGTTAATGGCATTAGCTTCCAACATCAATTTTGTTTCAAAAACATTGAAAGGGAAAACACTTATATGGGGAAAGAAATATTCAACTACTACAGAATGGGGTCCTTCAACAGGTTTAGCATTTTTGAATTTTATTCCAGATCGTCCAATATTTGCATCAAATTTATTATTTTTACAATCAGTTTCTGAAATCCATAATGCATGGAGGTATAATAGAGATTGTAGATTATTTTGAATGCCTGGAAGAAATAAAAAATCCCATTAAGGATACATATGAGTACTTTGATGTTGTTGATTCTATTTGGTGGGAGTCTTTTTTCAATAGTCAAAGTGACATAATTTCAAGCTCAACAAAGGAAGATGCATTATTGAAGTCTGCATTTCATTGGCCACAAAATATTCCAAATGAATATGAAGAAACAAACATTGTTGAAGTTCAACAAGAATATCAAGGTGGTATTGAGTTTACACAAGAAGAGGAAAGAGAAATGTATATTGGTTCGCGAAGGTCACGTGCACAACATGAAGCCATGGAAGACCTTTACAGGGGTTCAATACAAGATATTAAGGAGGGTAGCATGATGGTAGTTTTAGCGACTGGTTATCCACATGGTTATCCATTCTGGATTGCAAAGGTCATAAAGATTGAGAAAGAAAATGACGATATTATTTCAATTGAAGTGCATTGGTATGCAACAAGTACACACCCATTTAATGGTGTGTACAAGCCAAAGATGGTGGTTCAGAAACATGTCAATAGAAAGATAAAAAGAAAGGGTCAAAATACAACTCATCATCGCACTGACCTTTTAAAATTAGGTGATGTTGACATACTTGTTTTTTACTTCAATCTAGAAAAGAGAGGAACTCTTCACACCAAGACAACATATATTATCAAGAGGTTTCTTCCACAAGAAATAAATGCAAGATGGGAGTCTGTTGAACCTAGTCGTAGATCTAAAAGGCATTTGACATATGAAATGTTGGGCATGCATGTAGACTCAGATGGTGCATTCATCGACAATAGAGAAGAGTATGGATCATATACATCTTCGTCCAATCATTCATCTGAAGAAAATGTAGACTTTGATGGTTTTTCAGAAACCATGAGTCAATCTGAATAAGTGTATGAAACATTTTATGTATTTTTGATCCATATGATATTTATATGGTAACTAGAAATGAGCATTGAACTTACATGAAGTTATGAATCTCCTTTTATGTTTTATGAATTATATGTTTTGATTATGGATAATATAATAAAATTTATTAGCTCATATGTTTTGAATATGGATAATATAACAATACTTTTAAGAAATAATTTATGTTTCATTCAATGTAGCTTGTATTTACTTTTTTATTATTAAAAGTAAAAAAATTATTAAAAAGTGACATTGAATTTTGGAAGTATATTATAATATTTTCATGGCATTATGTATTACCTTGTAATTTGAGTGATAATAACATTTAAAAAGTAAGCATTTAAGGGTTGATTTTATGATTTTGTTTACAGTAATGATGAGTTATTTTACCACCTTATAAAAACGTGTCATTTTTATATCCCAATTTTAGAATGGGTGCTTCTGGTAGCAGTACTTTTCAATTTGATGGTTGATTTTGAGGTTTTGGTTTTAATGGTACCAATTGCTAAAAATACAATTTCAAATTATCTAAAACTTTAACGTTTTGATTTTTTTTTTTTCAAAAACATATTTTTTTAAGTGCTTATTTTAAGGTTTTTCTAAGCTATTGTTTGAGTTTTGATGGCATGTTTGAAAAATGTTGTAATTTTGACCCCGTTTAAAAAAATGGTGCTATAGGTAGCACCAAATTTTGATTTGGGGGTTGATTTGGATGTTTTTTATGAAAAAATATGGGGTTTTGAGGCCAGAGTTCTCGTTTTGAGGTCACAGTTCTCATTAAGTCAGTAACTTTGTTTGTTCTAATAAATTTTGGATATTGGCTCAATGTTGTTTGCATGTAGTGTGTTTGTTATGAGAATGAGTCTCTGTTGGATTTTGATGTTGTGTATCATAAATTATTTATGAAGTTGAAACGAAAAATGGGTTACCGAGGAGAAATATCGACATGGGTCTTGCATTTAAATTTTTACAGTCAAATTATAAGAGCTTCGAATGAATAAAATGGTCTCTCACTGAGTGTTTGCGTTTGGATTTTTATGGATATGGCCTATTGGTGATTGTTGTTAGGAACCATGGGTTCTTTGTTATGACTGTGGATTTTTTTCTTAAAAAAAATCCAATAAAAATTTGTAGTGAACTCCCAACATTCTCGTTTTGGTTATCCCTATATTTGTTCTAGAAGAAATATGATTTATTTTTTAAAAAGGGATCATTGTAATACTAGTTCGGTTTGTTGGTGGGGGCATATGAGTATATTTCGGTTTCTTTCTCACACTTATTTCATGCTCCTATTGGCTCAATCCACTAATATCTTTTATATTATAGGTCTATGACTTTGAAAAAACTTGAAACCTTGGTTTTCGACCTGCACTCCTATCTCGACCTGCTTTGGAATTTAAGGATATTTTTTTAGAAATTTATAACCCTACCTTCATGCTCCACGACCTTATTACCATTTCGAATTGCATGTTGGAAGTTTTCATTGGAAGTTATTAACCTATGTGTGAAGTCAACTTAGTATATTGTTCTGATATTGGCTTCATGTTTTGTTTTGCAAATACTTTCAAAGGGGAGATATTATTTGATAAAACACAGTTCTATAGTTGACAATATATATGCAAATATATTCTTCAACATAAAATGGGAATAGTTTTGTTCCATGGGATGGATTCATTATGTTATTATGGAAAAATAGGGTTCAAATGGGTAAAATTCAAAAGTTTGAATGTGATTCTCTCTACATAAAATTAGAATAAGATCTTTCAGACTCTTGTTGATATATTTTAGTGAAATTAATTTTCAACAATATAGAGAACAAAAATACAGATCTTTGTTTTGAAGGTTGATGATTGATGGATGATGTGTTAGGGACCTAACCTACCTAACCCCTCAAGTGGGTAGAATAATATATTTCCATGTAATAAAGGTCAATATTAAAAATGCCTAGCAATGAGGAATAAGTCAAATGTAAGAAGACCTAATAGAAGATTCCGCTTCTAAAAGGATCTTCCTCTAGATTGTTCTTTTGGATAGATAGATTTAGTATAAATAAGAGTAGAGGGTATGAGAAGTTTTGTCTTGGATAGTATTGTAATAGAGATTTTCTCTGCAGGAGGTTTCCCCCTCGAAGAGGAAAATGAACATTTCCATCAGTAATCAAAGTGCTCTTTCTGGTGTTATTATGGTATTATTCTAGTATTGTTCTAGTTATATCATTGTTGTTCTATCATTTCTAGCTAACATATATTTCTGTTATGCATACTATTTTATATCTGGAATACTACATGATGCTTGTATGTGGAAAGAACATTGATCATTATCATTTCCCTCCATTATTTCATTTTACACAAATTATAAATCCCTCATTTTTTCCCAAAATCATTTTATTTTTCCCATGTTCTATTCCAAAAGAAATATGATTTTATAGAAACTTCGTAATTGGAAAAGAAAGTTCTGAATTATAACAATGAGCATTATTAAGAAGAATTACAATCGAGTATGAAGATGGCATGATCATTTAAATTGATTGGTTAATAATCAATCTTATTTAGAACAATAATCATTTACTTCATTTTCTTAAATAGCACTTTTTCGTTCATTATAAATCCAAATCACATCCCATAATTTCATTGAATACCCATGTTCTAGATAATGACAATTGAGGATTTTAATTGGTAGAATGACTATGATTATTGTATATAGAGAAATAGATTAATGACATGCATTCTTGTGTGTTAAATAATGAGAGCCAATATTTGAGTTTATCTTTATACAAAGTAATTGGTGGTTGATTAGTCTTTTTGTTCTATATTCTGAACTAAGTTTGCTTGTAGACAATGAGTTTCTTTAGAAGAGGTAGGGGCATAAATAATTTATGGAAAAGGGGAAATAGGAGGCCCATATTTTCAATCCACTTTGATGTTGACCCTCAAGAGTTAAATCAACTATTTCAAGATGATTTTTTTAACCTGGTGGATCAACGGGTATTCCAGCCACATCTTAGACCTAAGATATTCCCTTTCCAACCTCATCAAAATCTCTCAAGCATCCATATTCCACCTCATGTCTCACTCCATCCAGAGGTCCCCGTTAATGATGGTTGGCAAGACATTGTCAACCAACTTGCAGTCCATCATCATGGTTGGCACATAGTTTCATTACCATTGCCTCCTCACCTCCACATAACTAACATGACCAACAAATTGATCATATTGCATATCCTACTCATTCCTCACATGCCAGTAAAAAAACATAAGACAACCATCCCTAAACCTTTGTTAAGAAAAGGTAAAAAAATGCTCATCCATGCCAAGTCCTCTACTGACTCCTCCCAATCATTTACCTCTCATTCCTAGCATAATAATGAACAATCTCTAGTTCTCAGTGAATTTCAACCTCATGTGTCCAATCATCCAAGCAATGACAATATCAACTCTATAAACATAACATAAAAGGAAACAAACAATGGGAAAAAACATAATGCTTCTCATATTGAATATGGATTTTGATTATTATTGAACAATTTGTTATGTTTGGGTTATTTTCAGACAACATGGTACTATTATCTTTAGTTTTGGACAATTAGTATTAATTATTTTTGTGGTGGAAATATATATATATATATAATTTTGGGGAGACACAAGGGAATATTCAAGTGATTGTTCATGTGTGTATTTATGAGGTGGAATGAATTATTTTAAAATAAATTATGGAGCAACAAGGAGGGAATCAAACTTAAAAATATTTAAGAGATTAGGGGTATCACCTATTATTTATTATTTAATGAACCCTTTATTATTATTTTTATTTTTCCCTAACTAAAATTAATTCTATTATGACTTAACTAACGGTAGTTTGAAACTACCACAACTTATTTTGAGGAAGATAAAAGTCGATCAAAGGAAGGGACAAAAGGAGATGAGAGAACAAGGAATAATTTTCTGATATAAGGTCTGCGCTTATTCTTGTGAGATGACATACTTTCATTCATTATGAGTTATCTTTGAGTCTTAATCCTATTTTTGACAACAGGGTCTCATTGAAGATTGTAAGATTCAAGGATTGAGATATATATTTCAACAACTTATTTGTGAAAGGTTGATCATATGATCTTGATAGTATGTGTATTATGATTTGTAAATGAATTATATTTCATTAATGATGGGGAATATTTTGTAGAGTCAGTCAATGGTGTTTTCTTAGCTAAGCTAATCCAGACTTCTAGTCTCAGTCCTCTCTTGTTGTCAAAGTCCTTTTGTATGTTGCCCATCGAAGATCTCTAAATCTGATCTTGGTCCATATCCTCCCAGGGATTTGAAAAGGGGTTATGATTGTAATTTAGAATGAAATTAATAAATTCACCTTGCTAATTTTGGTACCACATGTGTATTTTCTGAAACTATTTTCAGATTTAAATTTCATTTGTTCCTTAATCATAAAACATAGTACATATATAGTTTTCACTTTATTTTTTGCACTGTTAAATTATAAAATACAATGTTGATTTATTGCACTTATTGCTCATGAATCAATTGATAATTTTGTCTTAGGCTATAAACCTCGAGTGATAATCCAACTATTGTACCCTAGTTTAGTAAGATTCAAAAATGTTGGAGTGAGGTTCCTCATGCCTTTTCCTCAATATTTATTTGGCGAGCATACTAGGGAAATCTTTCCATATCTCTCTCGTTGTTGTACTTTATTTCTATAATTAATTTCTTTTGTTCCATGCTCTTATTCTTGTTTTTAATTGATTGATTCCATGATTGTACTATTACTAGAAAACCCAATATTAGTTATGGTCTTGATGATCAAAATATCATTTATTTGACCTTATTCAATACCATTTTAGAAACTGCTAACACTAGTGTTGAACTCCACCATTCTTGAGAAGTGATTTGGAGATATTAGAATACATGAACAGTGTGAATCCCGACAAAGGAAACCCAAAAATCAACCTCCTCATTGAAACATTTTTCTCATGTCCTCTATCTCTTGTATCTCTCGAAGAACAAGAGGGTTGTCACATGAGAATCTTCCTATATATGAAATAGGAAGGAGAAATGTTTGCATACAAATCCAATAAACTTCTCTTCATCGGACCTTATCTGATTCAATTAGTTCCACTCTACCTATAATTTCCCTCACTTCAAATATGACATCTTCTGGTGGAAGTAGTGGTACCAGAGGTTCCTCTTCTTCACAGCCTTCAACTTCATCTGTAATCTGAATTATTTATAGCCATCAAATTCCAATTAAATCTACAACTAATCGGAAAAAATTCATTAAAAAGTATGGCTTATTTCAATTCAAATATTCTACCACCACCCCATGGCACGTATCTTCTCCTTTGAATCTTATTCCATCTTCCCAACCCATTCTAAAGTTTAAGGATCATTTGCCTAATTTTTGAGGAAATGACACTATTTCTACAAAGGAACACTAAGTATCCTTTTCTAACACATGCCACAATATAGGGGAGAATGACAATTATACTTGCATGCGCTTATTTGTCAACTCTCTTGAAGGGAAGGTTGTTGCAGACTTTTTCGACTTACCCCCTAAAATATTTTCTTTGTGGGAAGAATTGGTATATTGGTTTAAATCTATATATGGACAACAAAAGCCCAACTGATCAACTAAGGGGATATAATAATATTACTTATAACAATAATGAAGCTATTAAATCATTCGATCTTCATTTCACTAAGTTGTATAATCAAATTCCTGAATTGATCCGCTACCATAACTAGGTTGCTTTCATGCATTATTACAATGATTTACCCTCTTCCTATCACCATAGATTGGAAGAAAATGTTATATATAATCTTGGATCTTCACTTCAAACTTTTCTTGAGTACAAAGTGTAGTTAGAAAGAACTAGTCTTCCTAAGGGAGACTATGTTAAACAAACCGATATGTTTGCAGTATTGCAACTTCTGCAAGATATGAATAATAGAATGATTTCTTATGAAAGGAAATGAATCACTTCCTATTCTTCTCTTGTTGAAAATTCTTCTCAGGAATATTTTAGGAGTCCAAATGATAACCCTTTTCAACCAAAGGCTATAATGTCTCATGCCTGGTGTAATTTTTGTGAAGAAAATCACGATGAAAGAACTTGTGAGATTAAAAATAATGCGAGGGACATAATCTTTGGTAAAAATCCCAAGGATACTATTGTTGTTTTGGATTGGGCCCAACCATATTAAGTTATGGTATTTAATACCAGAAATAAATCTTACCCCAATCAAAACAAAGTTGATCCTCCCCACACTGCTTCAGCCCCAAGCACATCATCCACTGACTCCTAGGCTGTCAAGACTCCAAATAGTCAAGGGAAAATTTATTCTTTCCCTCCCTCCAAATATAATATTCTCAATCAATTGGATAATATTAAAGCAAATGCTTCTCTTTGGACATGGTTGTTGTCCTGGAACAACAACATCTTAAATTTTTTACGGAAGGTAAAATTTCCACAGTAGCTAATTTGACAGAAAATCCCGAGGGAGATGACTCAAATGTAAAGAAAAAAGGTGTAAATAAATTTAAGAACCCTATAAAATATCCTCCATCTTATGTTTATGTAAATATTATGGATAAAATAGCTCATTGTTTCCTCATAGATGGTGGATTTGGTCCAAGCGTTATGTCAAACATTATTATGGAAGAGTTAGGCCTTTCCTGTACAAACGAAAATCCAAGGAGTATGCTCTACTATAATAATCAACAACAGTCTACCATAGGTGAAATCAAAGATGTAACTCTAGTACTTTGCGTTCATCCTGAAACAAGAACCACCCTAAATATATAACTAATTGATATTCCTGTAAGTAACTATTCAATCATTTTGGGTAGAGACTGACATGCCTTAACCGATGGTTACCTTTCACTAGATGGCTCACATTTATCCATCCATAAGAATGGAAAGAATATTATTTTACTAATGGAAGGAATGATTTCACCTTATATTGAAAGTGTACCTCATCCAAATGTAAATTATGTTGAAGAATACATGGGTGTATATTCAATATTTGTTGATGAAGATGACATGCATATTCAACCAACTGATTATGATGACGATATGTGGCATATGCACTTCGAAGGTGCATGTTAAAACGAAGGAAACATAGTAGGTATTATATTATAATCTCCTATAGGAAAAAAACATAATTTCTCTTATAGATTAAAATTTTCCTATACAAACAATGTCACTGAGTTTAAAGCCTTACTACTTGCCATCGAAAATGCTTATAACCTTGGTTTTGGTCATCTTACTGTTTTTGGTGATTCTGAACTTGTTGTAAACTTATTCAGGAAGATATATAAGCCAAACAACAAGTTAATGAAGTGATACACCTAGGTTGTGTGGGAATTAATCTCAAATATAATGTCTTTTAACATCACTCATGTAAAAAGGGAACTTAATTCTATGGCTGACATGTTAGCTATTTTTGCAGCTTCTCCTACAAGGAAATTTTTACCACAGAGGTCAAATTGTACGTTTGTCTCTCTATTGACCTCATATCCCTGATAACTTAGAATCTTGGAATTGTTTTCCAAATGATGAAGTCATATGTGCCTTCTTACATAATGAACCTTATAAACCTAAGGAAACAATGTCCCTTGAAAATGATAAACTTCCTAAGGGTTTGACTCCTCTTGAGAGTTCATTCTCCACGAGTGATGTAGGAAATAAATAAATTAATAAAGAAGAGGATTCTAAAATAAAAGTTGGGGATACCATCCATTTGAACATTGGAACCCATGAATCCCCAAAGATCGTTAAGATAGGTGCCCAATGTTCTAATCAAGAAAAAAATAAATTCATGGAATTGTTCCATGAATTTTGTGATGTTTTTCCTGGTCTTATGACGATCTTCGTGGTTTTGATCCAAATGTTATACATCATTCCATTCCCATTAAGGAAGGGGAAAAACCAATTAGGGAAAAACCAAAGACTTGTGAATCCTTCCCTTGAAGCTACAATACTAAAAGAAGTGGAAAAAATTCTAAATGCTCACATGTGACATAATCATTCTTGTTAAGTATTTTGAATGGGTATCAAATTTTGTTCCTATTCGGAAGAAAACAGGTCAAATTAGGCTTTGTGTCAATTTTCGTGCTTTAAATAAAGAAAGTGTTAAAGACAACTTTACATTGCCTAACATGGAATGATTTTACAACATGTTGTAGGATCCAAGATGATGTTCTTGATGTTTTTTATGGATATAATCAAATCAAAGTTAAAAGGACCGATAAATATAAAACCACATTTACAACATGTTGGGGCACCTTTTCTTATGAATGCGTGCCTTTTAGCTTGTCCAATGCAGGTGCTACTTTTTAGAGAGCTATGCAATTATATTTCGATGATCTTATCAGAAAAATAATTGAAGTTTATATTAATGATTTAACAGTTTATTCTAAAACCCGGTTAGATCATTTTAGTCATCTTAAAAAATTCTTCACGTAATGAAGGAAATTTGGAATTTCTTTGAATCCTTCGAAGTCTATTTTCAATGTCACTCAAGGTAAAATTCTTGGTCATATTATTTTTTATTCAAGAATAATAATTTACCATGAGAGGGTTGTCATTATCTTAAATCTTCTAGCCCCTACATCTAAGAAAGAAATTCAAACTTTTATGGGCACTATAAAAATTTTCCGGAGGTTTGTTCCTAATTTTTTTTATCATTGTTAAGCCAATTCATAATATACTAAATCTGGATCATCCTTTCTCTTGGTAAGATGATGTCGAAAATTATTTTGCAAGAATCAAGAAAGAAATCAGTTCCACACCAGGTTTGGTGAAACCAAATTTTGAAAAATACTTTATTATATAAACAAATGCTACAAAAGAAGCAAATTTTGTTATTCTTCTTCAAAATGATGACAAGAATAATGAAAATCATGTAGCTTACATGAGTCAAAGTTTTTCTGATGATGAGTTTAAATATTGTTATATTGAAAAGTATGCTTTCTCTCTTTTTAAAGCTATAGAGAAATTTCACCATTTTATTTTAGGCAAGCACACGTAGGTAAAAGTCCCTTTGTCTATTGTTAAATTTCTACTTTCACAAACATATCTTTTAGGGAAACTTGCACATTGGCTTGCAAAAATCAAGGAGCATGATTTAAATATCATGATGTCCAAAATGCTTAAGGGGCGTGACTTAACCCTTCACTTAGCTCAACATCTTGAACCAAGTGAAATTTCTGAAGACAAAGATAGTATGTTGTCATCATTGTTTCATGTTGAAAGTCAAAATATCACTTTATCCAAACACCCATGGTATAAATATCTCATCCATTACTTAAAATTTCAAAGGTGTCTAGGTCATTTAAATTATCATCAATGAAGGAGGCTCTGTCTTGAGGCTTCTAAGTATCTCATTATAGGAGAATCTTTGTTTAGAAGGTCTGCT
>SNQJ01S0054311.1:49326-61744 GCA_010110895.2 Picea sitchensis | reverse complement strand
TATAACAGAGAACAACAGTTCTCCCTTGCACCACCCTGCCACCCTAGTTTCTCTGGCTGCAACCAAATGGAAGCTACAACTCCCAATGTTCAAGCACCCACTTGAACCTCTGAGGACAACAATCCTCCCTAACACCTCCCAACCACCCTAAAATATAAAGTTTACTATACATAAATTTATCATAGTGATACACTATTTATCAATGGCTTACCGGTCTTATCACTGTTCTGCTACACTTCTCTGCTCTACCTACATCAGTGTCTTCCTGCACCGCTTCCTTACGCTTTATGTTCTTCTGCCTTTTATGCTCTGTGCACCATGTCCCTTCTATGCACCATTCCTCTTCTGTGCATTTCAGCTGCTGCACTCTACCTCCTTCTACACACCTGCATCACTCTCAACAACTCCTAATCTCTTCTCTGTTCTGCGTTTTTATTCTCTTTGTGCATCTTCTGCATCCTCTATTCACAATGCTTCTGCATGCTCTCCCCATGTCGAGTGCTCTTCCTGATCATCATTGCAACTCTTTAGTTTCTCTGGCAGTTAAAACCATGCGTCCATCATCGCTGGGTGTTATGCCGAGATTCCTTAGCCTCTCCAGTAGTCGAGACTCTTCGTCTTCTCTGTCATAGTCGAGCTCATTCCCTCTATTGCAGTTCCAGGCTCCAACAATCTTACATCTGTCAATAGCCTCTATGAGCAATCTTCATGCCACTGGAAGATTCCTCGAGACTCTTCATCTTCTCTGGCGATCACCCTGAAGTCTCTTTGAGTCCTCTGACATAAACCATCAGTCGTTTCTAGCAGTTACATTGTGAACCTATTGAGGCTTGTGCCTTTGGTACCTTTCACCTTTCCTTTCACATGTGGCCTTAGGCGGTGACCACATGCCTGTTCAGAAGGTGCTTTTGTGACTCGCATTTCGTGGATCTAGGGATGAGGTAGCTCGACTCTCCAAGTCGCGATCTCCAAAATGGAGCTTGGTTGCATTAGCTCCTTCCTCCATCTTCCGCAGATGTGACCATTGGCTGTGACCACAGCCTTATTCAAAACTGCATTTCGCAATTTCGTGTTTCGCGAATTTGTTGTGAGTCACTTTGACTCTTCCAACTCCTGATCACGAAATGGAGCCTTGCAACTTGCAATCTCCTTCCTTCACATGCCCACAATTATGACCAAGCATTTATCCATAAAGTGCTTTTGTGATTTCGCATTTCGACATTCTTGTGGAGAAGTATCTCGACACTCCAAGTCACAAACCCCGAAATGATTGGCGTTTCGCATTTCACAACTTCGGGACTCCTGTGATGAAGAGTCTCGACTCTTGACTCCTCCAACTCCCGGTATCCAAAATTCCGAAATGGAGTCAGATCAACAGTCCACAATCTTGATGATTCGATGGTCCAGATCTTTTCGTGGTTTCACATATCGCGAGTTCCTGCCGTGAGTTGCTTCCTTGACTCCTCCAACTCCCAGTATCCGAAACTCCAAAATGGAGTTAGATCAACGGTCCACAATCTTGATGATTCGACGGTCCAGATCTTTCTTTGATGAACGACTCAGATTAAGTCGTGGTTTCGCATTTCATGATTTTGACATTCTTGTCGTGATTGTTCTTGACACCTCCAACTCCCGGTAGCCGAAACTCCGAAATGGAGTAAGATCAATGTATTTCGGCGTTTTGGCATTCTTGTCATGAGTGTCCTTGACACCTCCAAATCCTGGTATCCAAAACTCCGAAATGGAGTCAGATCAAGGTATTTCGACGTTTCACATTTCGTCGTTTCTACATTCTTTTCGTTAGTGTCCTTGACACCTCCAACTCCCGGTATCTAAAACCCTGAAATGTCGTGGTTTCAGATTTAGCAATTTCATCATTCTTGTCATGAGTTGCTTCCTTGACTCCTGGAGTTTTCACTTTTGATCTTGCCATGCGATCATCGTTGCGCTGCTGGTCTTGATCTTTGCCATCAATGACAAACATGCATACTCTGCCTCTATCTGAAAAACATGCCAACAATCTCCCCCTTTGACATCGATGGCAACCCCTTGAAGAACGTCCAACTATACCACTGTAGCATCCTTGAAATCACCAGACTTTCTCCCCCTTTGACATCAATGTTAAAGAAGAAACACGCTCCCCCTGAGCTGTTGCAGTACATACTCCCCCTGTCAACTATGAACAACTTAGAAATACAACATATATTCAATAAGTACTCCCTTTGACCAGGTGACCAGTTTAAACGAAAGAAGTTATAACCCCCAACTTTTGACGAAGATATCCAAAAGGGGTTGCTGCTAATGGTTTAGTAAAGATATCAACAATCTGTTCTGTGGAAGAAATATAATTCAGCTGAACAATTCTCTTTGTAACTGAAGATTATCCTAGATTACCATCAAGGCCTTTTGAAGAAGAAAACATGGAGGGTGGACAACCTGGTCCAACTGAAGGAATCATTACCCCTGTTCATACCTCTGGCATCTCAGATCCAAGTAGAACTCTAGTTCGTCCTTTATGGTGAACTCCCTTGGGTTGTGATATTTTTGATAGGTTGGGTATCAATCAACCATCTTTTACTACACCACTTACACCTACTGTTACTAGTGTGGTCACCACATCCTAAAACCTTTTCCTTGCTCATCACGTAGGAAAAACAGGTAATATTGCAGCTATCTTAGGTCAGGTATCAAATGGGATAGGTCTTGTCCTTCCTAGTCAATTAAATAACGCCATGACGATTGCACAAACTCTACTTTTTTAAGCTAGTAGCTCTTCGACCTCTTAGTCACTTCCTCCCAGATATAATGCTCTTAGTGGATGAATTCCTATTTCTACCCTGATTTCACTAAGTGCATCGAACCCTCCTGGAGTACAAAGTGGTTTACATCTTTTTGGATATCATTTTTTTGTTGAGACACAAATTCCGGCCGGGGGGAAACCTTTAGTTGGAGGACAAACCTTATTACGGGTCAACATTTTATTAGCTCAAAAGTTATAGGACCATCTTGGAATCTTGGAACATAACAACATCCTGAACAAACTACCTTGGTCGACCCTTCAGGCGGAGGAACCCATCTCACAGGTCCCTCTAACCCTTTTTCCAGGAACTACCCAAGATGGACCTTTTAACCTTGTTTTCCCAGGTCTTAATCTTGGGAAACCTTTTCCAGGAACCGTGAACCCTACATGGAGTCAACCTGTTCAAATGGGTATTCCTCCTCAAAGAGGGATGCCTAAGACACATGTTAATCCTGCTTATATGTCTCAAAACCCCCAAAAACAACCTACAACAGGATCAATCTATAATGCACCTTTACAAGTTGCTTATGTTCCTACTAGAATTCCGACGAGACTTCCTCCCTAAAGTTACTAGTATCCCGAAGTTAACCGACAATTGCTATTTTTAGCCACTTTCAATTTACCAGATTTGTCTAGAGTAATGAATGATCCCATTTCACACTCTCCTTTTTGGCCGGTTATTCCTGCCAAATTATCATCAGATATTCCAAAGTTCGATGGTAAACCAGGAGATGATCCCAATAATCACGTTATGACTTTCCATCTGTGGTGTTCATCAAATTCATTGATGGATGATTCTGTATGCTTACGTCTTTTTCAAAGAACTCTTGCGGGAACCGCAACTAAGTGGTACATTGAATTACTTGGAGGATTTTTTCGTGACTTTAATTCATTAGCCATGGCCTTCCTCACACATTTTCAACTACCTATTCGATATGAAACAAGTACTGAGCTTTTAAATTCACTTCAAAAAACTACCTCTACCCATATTTCTGATCATATTCATGAGTGGAGAAGGCGAAGCGATTAATCAAATCTCACATTCCTGATCAATTGTTAGATGAATGGTTCGCTAAATATCTTCTAGGACCTATCGCTCGAGATGTTGCTATGGGAGGAGTAGTTACTGAGGAACAAGCCATTAGTCATGCCCAATATCTTGATTTGGTATATTCTCAGACTGACACATTCTACAATATGATTCCTCATGCTCCTCGCTCATCGACAAATCCAACCCCAACACCTCCTGTGAAATCTCACGCTGCTGATGGTGTGATTGGTTCTATTAATTAAGAGACTACAAATAAGACTTCTACCACAATCCCAACACCAAGCCAACTCCCACCACTACGACTACTCCAAATACTACAACTCCTGTCACTCCTTCTAGCAATGCTTCTGAGGTGAACACGGTTCAATATATACTAACTGCTAAAATTGGAAATAAGAAAAAAGGAAAAGGAAAAACAAAACAAATCGCCCAACCACAGGAAAAGCTGAAAACTCCACCTGCTGAAGATAAGGAAAAGCGTAAATCGAAATATCCTTGTCTCATTTGCGATGAAGATAATTACACTAAATATTGTCCGCGTTGTGTCGATGCCAATTGTTTCCTTAGAGGAACTTCAATTGCACCCGCTATATTGACCAATCATTTTCCCTCTCAGAAGACTCAAATGGTTACTTCACAACAACCCTCTATGTCAGGAAGCTCTTATGTGCTTATGTGTACAACAGATAAAGATAAAGAGGTTTCACTCACAACACGAGCCAAAGATTATCCTTCCTCGAATGGAAGTGTTGTTGAGAATTCTTCTACGTCTACCCCTCCACTTGCTGGTCCTCTACAAATTGATCGACCAAGTTCCGACATAGTGATTAAACCTCCTTCAAAAGGTGTTGTCCGTAGGTCATCTTTTAATCCACGTGCCTGAGTTGCTCAAAACGACAATATTGTAGAAGATTTATCACAAGCTCCCTCTACGATGTCCACCCTCAAATTTCTCCAAACTTACCCTACACAACGACGAGCATTGTTTTCATCCATTGGTGGGATTGACCCTAGTGATGCGAATATGATAAGTTTTGACTTGGAAACTCATCTTCCAAGGCTCCCTTACCAAATTGCATTCCAAATTCAAGTTATTGTATGGCAAAAGATTATTTTTCATACTGTTATAGAAGAAGGATCCTCGACCTGTGTGATGTCTCTTAACTGTTGGAAAGCCATTGGTTCTCCATCGATTAACCAATCACCTAATACATTAAACACATTTTACGGTAGAGGATTTAAATCATTTGGAGTACTTACTGAATTACCAATTAAATTAGAATTTAAGACAATCACTATTGAAGTAGAAGTTGTCGATGCACCGCTCAATTATAATCTTCTACTAGGTCATAGTTGGATTTACGTTATGTCAGCCATAGTTTCTAATTTGTTTTGTGTACTACGTTTCCCCCATCAAGCAAAAATATTCACAGTACACCAACTCACATTTTTTAATTCTGATTCACGCATTGGTAGTGTTCCTTTTATGGATAAAACCCCATCTTCCTATGAGGATGTTGAGTGGGTCTTTTGAAAGATTCATCTATGATGGGAACTTTTCCACTCCCACCACCTGACATTCCTCCAATTGTCGCTCAATTCAACATGATTTCGAATAATACTAGTAAATCCCTTGACTCATATGATCCTTAGGTAGTACCCAGTCCATATGAATAGGACAATTATGGCGATAGGATGCCACTTAGTCCGATTGAAATCACTTATGAAGTGATCCGATATACCTATGTGGCTGCTTCTAACACAAGTGACCCCATGAGTCATGTCTTAGATGAATACTCCCACTCTTCTTGGCTTATTTCCATGGCGTCCCCCAATCCTTTGACAATACTTTCCCTACTGATGAGAGTATATTAGAGGTCATATATTTGGAAGAAACCCCTTGGGACGATAGTCATCATTGTTCCTCTTTCTTTCTTAAGCCCGAGACAATTGAGATTCATCCTGACACTCCTATCTTACCTACGATATTTGCAAATTCTCATCGTGATATTTTATCTGAAGGGAATTTGGGAAACATAGCTGCTACTATATCGATCGATATCTTAGTCAAACCTGGCATCATGGAAAACATTCATATAGGTGTCTCTTGTTCTCCCGATGAAATACAAACTTACCCAACCCTATTCAAATATTTCCACGATATATTTGCTTGGTATTACGAGGAAATTCTTGGAATTGTCCCAAATATCGTTATTCATGAAATTAAGACTTATCCTGAAGCCAAGCCTGTTCGGCAAAAGCTTTGCTCCGTTCATCCATGAAAAGATGCTACTATTAAAATGGAAGTTAAAATACTTCTTAAAGCTGGTTTTATTTATCTTGTACCTCTTACTAATTGGGTTTCAAATATTGTTCTTGTCACTAAGAAACAAGGTAGGATCCGCGTATGTATTGATTATAGGGATATTAATAGGGCTTGTCCTAAAGATAACTAACCAACCCCTTTCGTCGACCGGATCATTGATGATTGTGTTGGTAGTGAAATCTTCTCCTTTATGGATGGTTTCTCTGGCTATAATCAAATTAATATACTACCATCGGATCAACACAAAATTGCTTTCATTTGTCCATGGGGTACCTTTGCCTATAAGAAACTCCCTTTTGGACTCAAAACTATCGGTGCGAATCTTCAACAGGCTATGTGTTACACTTTTCAT
The DNA here is from genome assembly GCA_010110895.2 of Picea sitchensis. Lineage (NCBI taxonomy): Eukaryota > Viridiplantae > Streptophyta > Pinopsida > Pinales > Pinaceae > Picea > Picea sitchensis. Next base: position 55,215 of record SNQJ01S0054311.1, on the reverse strand, counting down.
GACATTCGACATATTGTACAACCCTATCTTGATGAGTTACCTACACATTCCATGCAGCGTTAGAATCATCCTGCACATCTTCGAGCTATTTTTCTTAGGTTTCATTTTTAAAATATTCCCTTAAATCCACATAAATGTGTATTTTGTGTGGAATCGGGACATATCCTTGGTTTTATCGTGTCCAAACAAGGGATCCACTTTGATCGCTTGAATATCGAATCCATCTTGAATTTACCTCCTTTGAATTTACGCCAAATCCAAAGTTTACAAGGGAAGGCAAACTTCTTATGTCGATTTGTTTCCAAATACACAGAACTAACCAAGGGTTTTATATGACTTCTTAAAAAAGGGGTATCCCTTTGTTTGGGATGACACTGCTCAAACAACCTTTGATGCTCTAAAGCACTCATTGACTAATACGTCGTTGTTATATCCCCTAGACTATAGTCGTTATTATTTTTTATACCTTGTTGTTTTTGACAATACCATTGCTACGGTGCTTGTACAAGAGGACGATTCACACGATGAACATGTGGTATACTATATGAGTAAGAGTCTGTCTCCTACTTAAATCAAATATTCACATGTGGAGAAATTGGCATTGGCTGTTGTTCAATCTATCCAATGTTTTAGTCACTACATGTTACTACAAAAAACCACCATTATTTCTAATTGTAACCCCAAGCAACATATGTTGACTCACCAAGTGCTGAGGGGAAAATGCTCAAAATGGATTGTCATCCTCCAAGAGTTTTATTTGGAATTCGAGAAAGCCAAATCTAATAAATCTTTGGTATTTGTTAAGATGATTTATGACCTTCCCTCACCTGAATCTGAGAGTTTGATAGAAGAATTGATTCTCGATGAATCCCTTTTTCTGATCAACTCTTCCGATCTGTGGTACATAGATATCATCATCTATCTCCAAACCCATACCTTCTAGCCTGATATCTCTTGTACTATACATCATCATATTCTATACCAATCTCTCCAATACATCATTATTGGCGATACACTTTATCGTCGTGGTGTCATTTCCATTTTTCGACGATGTTTAACGTATGAGGAAGCTGAGAGAGCTCTTAATGACTGTCATGCTGGAGCATGTGGCATTCATATGTCCAGGTGTGCCACAACCCCAAAAATTCTACGGGCGGGTTATTTTTGGCTATCATTATTTAAAGATTGCATTCTTGCAGTCCAAAAATGTCATGTGTGCCAGATTTACGATCTTAAATTGCACGCCCCTCTTGTTCCTATCCAACTTGTAATTTCCATTGGTCCATTTGCAAAATGCCATATTGATTTCATGACATGTAACCCTCACTCGGTCGGAGGGGGGGGGCATGGGAACATTATTCTCGCCATAAACTATTTTACTAAATGGGCCGAGGCGATGCCTACATATAACAATACCTAGAAAACTACAACTCTTTTCTTTTTTAATCACATTATTACTCGATTCAGTGTGCCTCAAGCCATTGTCACTGATCATGGCACTCATTTTTGAAATTATATGATGTCAGGACTAACCGCCAAGTTGGGTTTACGACATGAAAACTCAACTCCTTACTATCCGCAGGCCAATGGCCAAGCCGAAGCTACCAACAAAGTTTTGTCGACTATGCTTCAAAGGATGATAAGGATTCATAAATTGAATTGGCATACAATGATTTTTTCGGCATTATGGGCATATCGAACTTTGGTTAAAAAAACTACAGGTTTTACGCCATTTCAACTAGTGTATGGTTTAGAAGCCATTTTTCCAATTGAATGCGAAATACCATCTTTGAAACTAGTCGTCGAGTTGCTTCCTAATACCTCAGTTGAGGAAGAACGCCTTTTACATTTGACACAACTAGATGAAACTCATCGGATACCGCCTTGGCTAACAAAACACATAAAAAACACGTCAAAGCTCAATATGATAAAACTATTAGACCTCATGTTTTCTCTAAAGGTGACTTGATCCTGCTATATGGCCAGGATCGTGAAAACTCAGGCGCTGGAAAATTTGAGCCCATGTGGCATGGCCCTTACATTGTTAAACACATGTTGAAAAAAGAGGCTTATGAACTGGTAGATTATGATGGAGTTTCCTTGGGTGAACCTAGAAATGGGCTTTACCTTAAATGGTACTATGCTTAGAGTGATTCTACATATGTGCTTTGTAAATATTATAACATACTTTAGTGTGATTTTGTTGCCTTTTTCATTGATTTATGCCTACTGCTTATCTTGCATGGTGCTTGATTTTCAGATGTTGACATCCTTTTTACCTTATGTCGACTTTTCTGATGGTGCTAGCCATAGTACCTGGAACCTTGCATCTGTTGCATTGTGCAATCTACATGCCCTTGCATATACCGTGCAATCTACATGCACGATATATGCCTTGATAGTGCAGTCATTGAAATATTAACTGAATCCATTTCACTTGGTATTCGATGTTTAGTTGTACAACTTAAATCTCAACTCGTGGTACTGCAGTTAAGTAAAGTTTATTCTATCTGAAGACCTACTCTTTTATGGGTATATTTAAGGGTTTGCCTCTTGGAAAGAGAATTCAATTATTTATAGTTTCGACATATTCCAAGAAATTTAAATACATTGACAAATGCTTTAGCTAATCATGTGTTAGATAGACATTTGCAACTTATGTACAGATCACATACACACTTTGCACTGAATAAGACGAAAGTATAAATCAATTTATATTAAGGTTCCAAAAATTTTACAAAATGTGTTGAGACAACACCAAAACTATAAATTTCATATCAATACATGCCGATGGTAAAAAAAGACTAAAAGAAATCGTAATGGTGCTCATGATAGCACACTACTGCCTAAGCTACCCTATAGAACAGACGAGCTATACATCTAGAAACCTCTGTCATGTTCCGCTGGTATTGACATGGTAGGTCATCAATCTGAACGCCTGGAATTCCTATGGTTAGTCCCTTGAGGTTATGCTTAATCTCCTCGAGCTCCTCTTCTCTCTCGCAGTTCTGAGCCACCATCGCACTTATCTCGTTGCGCCTTTGGATTGGAGAGGCCCATTACGGTTTGGATGGTCCAATATCTGCATTTTGAAAGCCAAATTAGTATCAATAGACCCAAAAAATAAAATAAAATCAAAATTTAAAAATAATTCCTTTTTTACCTATATCAGTCCACTGATGCCCCATTAGAAGGATCAGATCTAGATCTCCTTGGAAATCCATTCCTTCGTAGGAATATTCCTCTACCATGATGAGTTGTTTCTTCACCCATTTGAAGAAACTCTCATCGTAGGAGACTATGGGACCACGACCATGGCACATCATCAGGTCCACCCACCTCATCATTCGAGGCTCTCGTGGGTCAGGGTCTTTGTCTAACATCATAAACTTTAAGTGAAAAACTGGAACTCTTTCCAATAATAAAGATACTAAGATTGAACCATAACCGAACTGTTTCAGTCGACCAATATTGCACTTTGTCAACTGATCCTTCATGCTTTCGAGTAGTCCCTTACACAAATTGAACATTGTTGGAGACATACAATCCAATGCATATTGCATCTGAGATTTGGTGGCCAAATGAGGAGCTGCACTTCTGACAACTTGAGTAATGGTAAATAAAATGGTTCTCAAGGAGAGGTCCCTCACATTTTTAATGGGAATCTTCCCACTACTTTTCCTTGTCCCAACAACGCAATGTTGTGCAATATAATTCTCGGTCTTATCGCCGCCTCCCCTAAACCTAAGCAATGATATTCGTTCTCCATGCATTAAGACCCCAGTTAAGAAATATATGTCTGTGATCTCCAAAGACAGATCATGGACACCAACCTTGAACACTTGTTCGCTGGGTTCCCACATCTTCACCAAGAACTCTAGAAACTTAACTTGAGCCCTCATGCCATGGATTTTGAAAAATTTAGCCAATCCACACCTTTGGAGAGCCAACATAGTATTTAGATCATTAGGGACAATTTGATATTCTAATTCGTGCTCTCTTTCCCTCCATTCCAACATTTTAACTGATCAAAAGCCTGCAAACAACCAAGGAAGGATTTATTTGTCAGCGAAGAATCAAAATTTTCAAGCATCACTTCTTAAAATCCAAGATAAAATTGGGTTTATGGGTGTTGCACTCTGCGTATTATAAACATAGTGAAAATGTCACATTACTAGATTGGGAAAGACTACGCCACTCTATATTTTTGCAGTTCCCGATATGGGTAGCCTGTGACACCCAGAGGCACATTTTAGGGCTTGCTCACAAGCTCAAAATCACCCAAAAATGGATTGAAATGACAGAAAAAGACTATTAAATGAAAGAGGAAGATAAGAGCTCTTACCCGAAGAAAACAATAGTTTGAATCGTCCACTAATTTGCTCATAATCCTTGCATGAAGTTTCAACCAAAAGAGGGTGTTTTTACTATGAAAGGGGTAAAAACACAATGATGAAAACACAAATTACATTTGCCCATTTTTGACCTAGTGAAGAATATTACTTTCTATATTATTTTCATTTTTTACCCACTTTTATATAGTCCTTAATTGGTTGCTTTAATTATAAAACATGATTGATGGTTTGTTCTAGATTGTGCAGGTGGCGGGTCGTATTTGAAACATACAGTTACATTTGAACGTATTTTTTAATGTTTTTTTCTAGGAAAAAGGAAAACTTAAAAAAAACCAAAACACTATAGGGATTTTCTTTAAGCTCTTTTCGAAACCCTATAAATACGAAAAGATCGTTGAGTGAACTTGCTTTCTTTCACACTCATTAAAGAATTTGAAAGAACATCTATTCTGGTTTAGTTTACCCCCTTTTCAGGCCGAGTACGATTAATTACGAAAAAGGAATAATCTAGTTAATATTGACCAGAAGAGTTCTCCTAAGTATTATTTTATACTTTTTTCAAGCTTGGGAGACTAAATTTACGAAAACATTAACCCCAGAGTTTTCTGTAAGTGTTTTTCAAACTCTCTAAACATTGAAAACCATCAATTTTACTTTCTCTAGACTCATAAAATTTGCATTGAAAGACCAATATGGGACTGAACCACTCCTTCCTAGGGACTGAGATGGGACCGAACTACTCCTTTCAAACCAAGATTATAGTACAAGCATATGTTATCCTCCTCGAGCTTGTGTAAAAATAAAGAGGTACTCACCAAACATGGTGGGGGGAAATTGGGAAGGGAACTTATATAAATTTTGTATTAATCCTTGGCCGCTAGTCGCTCTTGAACATGACACCCTTTCACTCCTTGTGCCAAGGTTGAGAAATACATTTGTCTCTCATTAATCATATTCCTCCACCAATCTACTCTTTGGTTTGTGATCCCCTTTTGAGTCAATGCTGCCATGACAATTGTCGTGTCATCCATATGTTCAAGATAAGTCTAGTTGAAAAGAAACCTTTTATAGTGTCAGCCATCCCTGAGTCAGCCATACAACAATCCATGCTCTATCTACGTCAAATATGTGCACCTGTTTCATGTCGTTGATGAGTACCTCAAGGTCCTCCTGGGACGAGCCACTTCTTATCGAATTCAACACATTATCTAGGAAGACGGTTTAGAAACTCTTTAGTACCTTGGAACTTGCATGCCTCAATGGAAAGTTTCCTTGCCTTCGACGATAGGTTTTCATCAATGAGCTTCGATCGAAAGATTTTGTGGGTGTTTTACCTCAGCTCAATTATTCACACTCAGTAGAATGTACTTGTGTACCTTAAATACCATTGTCATCATTGGTGGTCTCTTTTGCATCTGTTAATGGTAATCATCATTGACCGATAATTAGATGGTTTCTACCATGTTTGACTTCAACACCTTTATTCACATGGTTAGATTCATACTATGGGACAATAGAAATGAAGACCTTGGGT
>SNQJ01S0054311.1:3229-34297 GCA_010110895.2 Picea sitchensis | reverse complement strand
AAAAATGAAGAAGACTTGTATTCTTGAAAATATTTGCAAGTTAAATTTTATGTGTTAAAATGCAAATGGATCAACTTTGCAACACAACTTTAATAGGATTTACTCATTCAAGATGCATATAAACAGCAGCAAAAATAGTGAACGGAAAACACATAACACAACAAATGATAAAGGAGTTCATCCCTCTCTTGGGCTACATCTCCTGGTCCAGCTTCCAATGGATCATTTGTATTATTTTCTCAAAGTTCTCAAAAATGTGCTTTGCAATGCTCAAAATTCCAAATAGATTGCTCCAATGGCTTTAGAACGTCCAAAAACCCCTAGCTGGGCTTTTTCGGCACCTCGTTTGGCCAAAAATTGAAGAAGATAGGCTTCCTGGAAGTCCCCCCTTCAAACTTGTTGTCTTTGCATCTACAAAACGCACCCTTGTTGGCTCAACCTAGCCCACACGCATTTTTAAGCGTAAAAACTTAGCACCGGACGCAATCGCGTGAACCATGCAAATTGTAGGACAGTTACGGGCGCACCTAGCCCCTAACCGTCAAGGGTAAGGTCGTATGACCCATGCAACCACGCGCTAGTATAAACATAGGCTCCCGTTCCACAAGCCAATGGTCAAAGGAAAAATGGCGGGTCGTTTGTATAACCGTTGGAACAAAACACAACCGCGCGCGTGCCCGAATGATATAGCATTAGGTCATATGTAATACAATGTGCGACCAAGGGCTGGGGCGAAGACCCAACCTGGTCGCGCCCCAAACTATACACATATGCAAACATTTAAATATATTTTGTCATATATATTACAAGGAACAACCAGTGGCGCACCGGTTGGCGGCTCTTACCAAGTCTTTTCCCCCCTGCCCGGAGGTTGCAGGGTCGACTCCAGCCAATGACATAATTTTAAACCAATAAATATATGACACGTGGCGGCCATTGACTGGGCCACGTGTCGTCATCCCATTCGCTACAAACATGCCATGTCACATGCCATCTATCCAAATAATTGTTTGTCGTGTGTCATACGGCCTGCCACGTGTTGTATGACTTGCCATGTCAGCATCTGTACGGACTGTACAGTCAGCACCCCTTTTTTTGCCTGTTTGTCATTTTGAACGGAATGCAATATCTCTCACTCCCGACGTCCGTTTGAACCCAAATGAGTTGCATTGGGTTCGTAACAACGATACCTACGCTCTCGTTCAATTTGAAGCAATTTCGAACACTTTGAATTTTTGAGCAAAATTTGATCCCCTGGATCATTGTGAGTGAAACCTCTTTATCTTTATCTATTCTACACATAAGTACATAAGAGCTTCCTGATGCAGAGGTTTATTTTGAAGTAACCATTTGATTTTGTTGAGAGGGAAAAGGATTGGTCAATACAACGGGTGCAGTTGAAGTTCCTTTAAGGAAACAATTAGCATTGGCATGACGCAAACAATATTTAGTGTAATGATCCTCATCGCAAATGAGACAAGGATATTTCAGTTTACATTTTTCCTTATCTTCAGCAAGTGAAGTTTTCATTTTTTCTTGTGGTTGGGAAGTTTGTTTTTATTTTCCTTTTCCTTTTTTCTTATTTCCAGTTTTAGCGGTTGGTGTAGATTGAACCGTATTCACCTCAGAAGTATTAATAGAAGGAGTGGCAGGAGGTGTAGTATTTGGAGTAGTTGCAGTGGTGGGAGTTGACTTGGTGTTAGGAGTTGTGGTAGAAGTATTACTTTTGGTATCTTTATTAATAGAACTAATCACACCATCATCAGCGTGAGATTTCGCAGGAGGTGTTGGGATTGGATTTGTCGATGAGCAAGGAGCGTGAGGAATCATATCGTATAATGTGCCAGCCTGAGAATATAACAAATCAAGATACTAGGCACAACTAATGGCTTGTTCCTCAGTGACTTATCCTCCCATAGAAGCATCTCGAGTGATAGGTCCTAGAAGATATTTAGTGAACCATTCAGCTAACAATTGATCAAGAATGTGAGCTTTGATTAATCGTCTTCACTTTCTCCACTCATGAATATGATCGGAAATATGGGTAGAGGTAGTTTGTCAAAGTGAATTTAAAATCTTAGTATATGTTTCATATCGAATAGGTAGTTGAACATGTGTGAGGAAGGCCATGGCTAATGAATTAAAGTCACGAAAGAATCCTCTAGGTAATTCAATGTACCACTTAGTTGTGGTTCCCTTAAGAGTTCTTTGAAAAAGACATAAGTGTATAGAATCATCCATCAATGAATTTGATGAAAACCAAAGATGGAAAGTCATAACCTGATTATTGGGATCATCTCTTGGTTTACCATTGAAATTTGGAATATCCGAGGGTAATTTGGCAAGAATAATCGATCAAAAAGGAGAGTTTGAAATGGGATCATTCATTTATCTAGACAAATATGACAAATCCAAAGTGGCTAAAAATGGAAATTGACGGTTAACTTCAGGATACTGGTAATTTTAAGGAGGAAGTCCTGTCAGAATACCAGTAGGACCATAAGCAATTGGTAAAGGTGCATTATATATTGATCCTATTGCAGGTTGGTGTTGGGGGTTCTGGGACATATAAGCAATATTAACCTATGTATTAGGCATCCCTCCTTAAGGAGGAATACCCATTTGAACAGGTTGACTCCATGTAGGTTTCACAATTCTTGGAAAAGGTTTCCTGGGATTAAGACCTGGGAAAATAGGGCTAGAAGGTTCATCTTGGGTAGTTCCGGGCAATCTTTTCCCAGGATTGGGACCTAGGAAAATAGGGTTAGAGGGACTTGCGAGATGGGTTCCTCCATCTGAAGGGCCAACCAAGGTAGATTTTCCAGGATGTTATTGTGTCCCAATATTCCAAGATGGTCCTATAACCTGTTATCNTCTTTTCCCAGGATTGGGACCTAGGAAAATAGGGTTAGAGGGACTTGCGAGATGGGTTCCTCCATCTGAAGGGCCAACCAAGGTAGATTTTCCAGGATGTTATTGTGTCCCAATATTCCAAGATGGTCCTATAACCTGTTATCTAGTAAAAGGTTGACCCATAATATAGTTTTGTCCTCCAACTAAAGGTTTCCCCCCTATTGGAACTTGTGTCCCAACATAAAAATGAGATCCATAAGGATGTAAACTACTTGGTCCTCTAGGAGGGTTTGATGCACCTAGTGAAATCCGGGTAGAAATAGGAATTCGTCCACTAAGAGCATTATATCTGGGAGGAAGTGACTGAGAGGTCGAAGAGTTACTATCTTGAAAAGGTAGGGTTTTTGAAATCGTCATGGCTTTATTCAATTGACTAGGAAGGAAAAGACTTATCCCACTTGATACCTAACCTAAGATAGTAGTATTATTACATATTTGTCCCATGGGATGACCAAGGAAAAGGTTTGAGGATGTTGTGACCGCACTAGTAATAGAAGGTGTAAGTGGTGTAGTAAAAGATGGTCGATCGATACCCAACCTATCAAAAATATCACGACCTGAGGGAGTTCACCATAAAGGATGAACTTGAGTTCTACTTGGATCAGAAATGTCATAGGTCTGAACAGGGGTATTGAATCCTTCACTTGGACCAGGTTGTCCCTCTTCCATGTTTTGTTCTTCAAAATGCCTTGACGGTAATCTAGGATAATCTTCAGTTACAATTTATTCTAAAGAATTTACTCGGACTAAAAGTGGACCAAAGGGGTTAGTTAATGGTGGGTTTGCAAGAGGGATAAAACCTTCCTAAACACTTGTGATAACGCCCTCAGAACGTTCAATCAAAGGAGGAGGATCACTCCCAGTGTCATAGTAATTTCCTTCATCAACAATATCTCCACGGGAAGTATCTTCTGGTGAATAGGGAGGTATTGGTTGATAATCTTCAAGAGGAAATACCTACATCCTACGTGAGCGACGAAGACCATCATCAACCATGGTAGAAAAGTTAAAAACCACTATAAAAAATAGACAGCGTGTAGCTAACAAACTAGGAAGCAAACCATGCAAACAAAACTTTTCACAGTAAACACACTAGTTGGTTATGAAATCCAAYGTCATGAGAACAATGTGAAAAAGGATGGGGTAGAGAAGGTGGAACAATTACATTGGTGACCTGCTTAATGGACTTATTCCATGGTGCAAGTTCCCTCAAAGAAGAACCGTGGGTTACCCTCCAAGGAGCCTGAGTGAGTTTGACCAATGTCTAACCCAGGTACAACAAAGACTTTCCCCTCCACTATGACCTTGTATATAAGGAAACCTAAATATTATGGCCTCTAATTTTACCACTTACAACACCCAAACCTGGGGAAACAATCGATAGTAGGGTATACATGCAAGGGCAGGGTCGAAACTTGAAATCCCCTTGAGAGTTGCCTCATACTAAGGTAAGGCCTCCCAAGTGATCCCCAAGTGTCTAACGACGCCATTTGTAATACATGCAGACCACACCATCAATACCAACGAAGAGGGTTTAGTTACTCCATTGATCCCAATGTGACCTTGTGATTTACCCTTGTGTGAGATGGGATGCCCAGGACAGAGATGTGGTAATTGGATTTAACTCCCTAACATAAGATCCAATGTTTGTTTGACATTTTTGGAGAGTTTTCCTCACCACATATTCCAAATCTCTACACCTAAGCTAATGTTGGTGTGCTACCAGATAAAAAATATCGAATGAATTTTATTAGCACTTAGTTTTAAGGGTTGTTGTTTTACTCAAAAGGATGCAGAAGTGAAACTGATGATGTTTGACCTTGACTCAAAATATCATGCAATAAGATATGAAATGCAAATTTCATTCAATGAATCCTAATTACATGAAAGAGAGAAAGGCACTTTTCTTTTGAAACGCAAAACTTAAAATGGAATTATTTTCAAGAAAGATCCCAATATTTTCATAAAACAATCAATGACTTAATGATTCTAATTTAGCCTAAAATTATAAATGCATAAACTTTTTCCTCTTGGTTTTAAAATGCAAATGAAAATAATTCCACTTAATTTCTTTCTTTTTTCAATGCATATGAAATTTTGTAACTAAAGAAACAAAATATTATTCAAGGGAAAGAATTCATCCACAACTCAAAACTCAACAGAAATATACAATAACTTCCATAGTGAAATTTCCAAAACTACAAAGATATTCCAAATGCAAAGAAAAAGATAGAAGATCTTAATTTTTTTTTTAAACATAAAGCCTCAACACAAAATATAAGAGAAAACCATTCAATAAAACACTTTGAAAAAATCAATTAAGAGTCAGTTGAGAGACACTCAAAGACCAAGCTGAGAGACTCTACCTCTTTCAGATATAGACAAAAAATTACCAAGGAAAAATCCAAGAAATCATGAATAAATTGAAACAGTGATAAAAAACAGACTGTAAAACTGCTAAGAAGACTGTAAAGCAAACCTAAGATTCACAGCAAAGGTCAGATCTGAGACCTAGGCAGGAAAAATTCAATAAAAACCTGATTTTCCAAAAAGTGGCGCAGGCTACTGTGGTTCACAGAGAAACAATCCAGAGTGTCACAGATTGTAGGCTATGCATAGTGCGACAGTGTCACACTAGTTATCAAAGTCAGGGTGCGACAATTAAGAAAAACTTGGAAAAATAAAAAATAAAACTAAAGAACATTTCCAGTGAATTTCAGGGTTGACTAATTACATAGTGTTAGGTGAAGACTCAGAGATCTAAATCAATGCAAGGTAGCAAAGCTAAGAGAAAAAATCTGAAGTAAATGTCCCTAGTGGAGTCGCCTATTTTGTATTCGGACAAATCAATCTGTCCAGACACAGATTGATCTCCCTAGACTTGGAAACCAAGACTAGAACAAAACATATAGAACATAGAACTTTCTATAGGTTAACATAATCAAATTACCAATCAACGAAATATCCATACCTTGTAATCGAATGTTTTCCTCACTATTTGTATCTTCCAGTTGCTTTGTCGTGAGGCTTATGTATGAGAAACTGCAAGAGACACAAGCCAACAATGGTGAAAGAAACAAGTATAATTTGATGTAACCTATGCAACTGATAAAGTAGAGATGCAACAAAGATAATCAAATAAAGACAACCTTTGTGGGAAAGAAACTGTATAATTGTATTAACGATAAATGAAAATAGATTACAACCATATATGTCTTGATGTTGTGAAGCTCCTTCCAACAAGATCACTGCTCCAATACCCACAATGAATCCATGAAATCCATCACCATCAACTGACTCCTTAAGCTAAGATTGAATTCCTCAAAGCCAAATAATTATTAACAATCATCCAACAATAAGCTAGGAGAAAAGCTATCAATCATTCACTATTATCCTTTCCTCATGAGAGAAGCCTCCTTTTATAGATTGAAGAGGACAAGGGTGAGGAGGTTAGGATCCCCTAAGATCATGGGTACGGGTGAGATCCAAACCAATCGAATAACACCTCATCTTGAATCTTCTCTTCTAGAATCTTCTCAAAATCCATCGTTTTCTCCCCTTTTAAGCATTGTTGCACCCTGCAGTGGAGAAACCTAAGACATTGTCGCACCCTGCAGTGGTGCAACATGTGAAAATTGAGGGTGTTGCACCCTGCAGTGCTGCAAGTTGTGACATTCTCTTAAATTAAGTCTTTAAAGGCCCTAACAACATGTGTAACCCTTTTTGCATGCTTGCCTTCTCTCAAAGTAAGGTTCTTCTTCAACAATCATAGCTTGTGTGCTCCATATGATATAGGATAAGTGACCATCGTCAATTGCAATAAAATATTGTGTAACAACTTGACTAATTGCGGGTGTTTCTTTATGAAGAAATCATCTTCCCATGTCGCCTCTTCCACTGGTAGGTTCTTCCATTTGACGAGTTACTCATTAATTGCTCAATTTCACAACCACCTAATCCTTGTTTTAAGGATTGTTTTTGGTTCTAGTATGATTTTCCCTTCTTCATTAATCTCTGGTAAAATAGTTTGGATTGTGATCTTGTCATCGATTACCTTCTTTAAGAAAGAAACTTGGGAGACTATATGTACACATGAAGATGGAGGTAAATTAAATTTGTAAGTCATACTTCCAATCCTTTGCAACACCTTATAGGGGCCACAATATCTAGGTATTAATTTATTGTCCTTTTTTTTGTTTATATGGTTGTAGCCTCAAAAATTCCCAATACCCCTTCAAATTCACTCCTTTTGGAAACCATCCATAAGTAACTCCATTATTGGAGTTAAATCCCCCTAGAAACTCTTATTAATTGAAAGTTGTTCAACTTGAAAACTACCCTTATTTTTATGAGTCCCTTCATACACTTTATCAAATTTAAGGAACCTCCCATTTAAGGCTTCCATAATCTTATGTTCCAACTTTTCTTCCATCATTATTTTCATCAATCTTCCTTTCCATTTATGTTTGGAGTATTCATCAAATCAACCTTTTGCATTGATCTATCATTCAATTCATTGATTTGACTGTTTAATTTGGATGGATGGTTTTGCATCTCCTCATTTTATTCATGAATTGTGGAGGAGATTTATGGAGGTTGTTCGATTACTAAGAGGGGGGGTGAATCAGTAATGAGCAATTTATACCACTTATTAATCCTTTTTAACCACAATGTATATTCCTTTAACTTATTCAACAATTTTCATCCAACAATGTTCATCATTTCAGCATTAATATGTTATTGCAGCATATAACATTAACATCCATCAGTGCATAATAAATAATAATAGACACATCCACACAATGCACAGTACACCAGTATTTTATGTGGAAACCCAATGCGGTAGAAAACCATGGAATTCTTTTCTTATATCTCTTTAAGAATTACATTCAAGGAAGCACCAACTTCCAATTCTCCATATCCAACTGGAAGGAGGATCCAACCCCTAGTTTTTGAGGCTACAACCTGAGGGAAGCTCCAAATCCACAATTCTCTGGTTACAACCAGAAGGAGGCTACAACCCTCTATGTTCTTTATATACAAACAGAATGTGGCTACAACCACCTAGTTCTCAAGCTCCAACTCCCTGATTCTCGGACACCAACCGGAAGGAGGCTACAACCCCCTTTCCTTGCCCCATCCAACTTCCCTGAAATATAAATGCCAAATGTAGACAACATGTCACTGAATCAAACACTACCATTGTCAAACTATCACTGTCAACCTGTACCAACAACCTGTAACAACTTGTACCAACAATCTATACCAACACAAGTGCATCAACTATGCACAACACAACCTGTCACAACAACATGTCACATCAACCTGTCTCATCAATCTCATCAACCAATTAGATCTATTCACCAAGATAAATCATGAATACAAATCTCAACCATATGCACAATATCAACAAGATGTTCATCAACCAATACTACTTACAAACATCAACAAGATGTATCACAATCAAGATGTGCTTCTAAAAGTATACCAAGTCATATATGCCACGTCATCCATAAACCATGTGCCAACAATACTACTAGAAAGTGCCTCTAACAATGTACCAAATATGTACCAATCACGTATCAACTATAGATCAAACTATGACTCATCAAGATGTACCAACATCACCATACCATACACCTCATGTATGTGCCACTCATAAACTATTTGTCCCAACATGTATCTCAATCATATACCAAAGACATATACCAATATAACCATCAAAAGTTCTCTAGAAATACATCACACTATCCATAACCAAATACCATAAACCCTCACATCAAATCATGTGCAAAAACCTTATTTTTATGTAGCCTCAAGTGTGTACCAATCATATATAAATACCACTAACAAAAGCCTCTCACAATGTACCATATTATATACCAATAAGACTCATACATGCAACAATAATACACTTCAATAGATTTGCCTCAAAACCATTCTACAGCAAGCCCTAAACTTCCAAGAGGGCATCTAACAACCAGATTCATAGATTCAACACTACACATATGAAAACCATACATTTTTCTTCTTGTAGTTGTGGATCTATTTCAGATCTATTTTTGTAGTCGTGATTATGTTGTCGTGATTTTGTTTCCGCAGTTTTGTTTCCCGATTCTATTGTCACGATTATTTTGTTGTGGTTATGTTTCCGCGATTATGTTGCCGCATTTTTTTTACCGCGATTTTGTAGCCGTGATTTTTCTGCCCCAGATTTGATCTATCAATAATACCTTCCAAATAACCTTTCACAAATGGATATTCAATTAAATTCAAAAAAAAAAGGTGCAAATAGGAGACCCTTTCTTTCTTATTTATACTCTCCAAGTAGCTTCCTCGAGGGGTTATCTTCTAACTCACTTTACCCAACTTCATTCTTTTAGGGCTAACCCACTTCTAACCACTTGCCCACTTACAACTACTTTATCCACAAACAATAAGTTATTTGCTTCTAGTTGCAACTAACTTTAGTATTTAATTAATTTCTTTTGCAACCACTTTGACTTATCCATAAATAGTAAACTCACCACTTCTTGTTGTAACCACTTTATTATTTAAATAATTTCTGTTTGCAACCACTTTACCATAATTAGCAAACTTACAACTTCAATTATTTTCTTAATGCAACAACTTTACCCATGATTAACTCCTAGTTACTATCAATTTGACTAGTCAACTTCTTCTAGGATTTTCTAGAGTAATTTGACTTCTTTGACCTTCTAGAGGCTTCTAGATAACTCATGATGGCTCTCCAAATTCACATGGCCATAACTCTCTAACCATGAGGAGTTATGTGACATTCCACATATCACCGAAAATGGCATGACATGTATTATCCATATAGAATAGTCTTATTTGAAAATACATCGATCTTCATACCTTCATACCTCAACCAAAATTGGGTTCCTTACCCATAACTTTGGAGCTACCAGGCATACTCAAGTGTTGACATAAATCTACAATATCACTCTCCAAGGGTTGACATCAATGACAACCAACAATACAAATCAACTGTCCATCAATCTAAAACAATTTTATGACAAAGGTTTAATTGGTGAATCAATTTTTGAATTTTTCTTTGGAGCCATGGAAAAAAATATCTATTTAAATGAGCTTTCTAACCTCATAAAAAGCTCTTAAAATCACCAAAAAATAACTTGTGAAAAAACCCTAACTTCCACAAGCAATATAGCATATAATATAATGATTCTAAATCCAAAAAAAAATTATATATGTAATTCGTTGTGTCAACTCAGGATTCTGAAAATTTTAGAGTATGAAACTTCACCAAAAAAATAATTACAGCAAAAAATGTGAAGATAATAGATTTCAAATTTAGTCACAAACCTTGTCTTACATTAAATATATATCAAAACGTATAGTGAACCAGAACCTTAAATTTTGACCACTTAAACCATGAGATTTATCCTCAATCTCCACCAAATTTCACTCTCTAAAACCTACCAGAAAAAAACACTATAGTGAAAATCCCAAGATGACTCATTTCAAATTGAATTCAGGATGAGTCAAAAACCCTATCTTACATAGGCTACATCTCTGAAATTATAATGACCTGGAACCTAAATTTGTATCATAGGTACTTTGATATGTATACTAATTAGCCTCCAAATTTAGTTATCTGAAGCATCCCCCAAAAAACGTTATAGCGAAAATTCCAAGATGACTCACTTGAAGCAGCAAAACCCTAAGATCGTTGCTCTAAAACCAAATGTTAGGAATCAACACCATGAGAATGATAAAAATTCAATGAATAACAGTCTACTTCCAGGGGGAAACCTCCTTTTACAATATATTCAATGTGCTAGATGAGATAAGATGATCCTAAGACTAGGTCTCCTTGGTATATATATAGGAAACAAAGGGTGCAATGAAGGGTTCTAGCCTAGATACAAATATAATACTAGAATTGTAATAATTCAATATCTTGGGCTTAATAAGGGGTTTTATACTTAACATGGGGCTTTGTAGTGCTTAACACAAATCCTCATTTGATTTGTTGATTAAGGGCATTTGAATTGAGGACGGAAAATTAGGCCCTTGAAACAAGGATTCTTGATTCTAGGGATCAAGTAGACAATCACCTTTCAATAAAGGATTGATCAAAGGGTCAGTTGTTATTTTTAGAATTAGTAGAGCTAATATGGAAGTAGGAAAAAGATTCTTTTTGGAATAGTACTTTCATGGTGTGTTAATATTGCATTTGAATTATAGAAGACACTTTGTTGTCATGATTTTGGATTGAATAAAGAATATTGTATTTCCATATTTTATCACTTAGTGGTTTCACAAAGGGTTCCTATATATACCATGAGTAGGGTTCACTCAAGGGAATGCAAGGAACCCCAATTGTTGTAGCATTCTCAATTCTACATTAATTTATAGTTTCCTATAGTGGTTTCATGCAATTACTTAATATAGTATTTATTTGTTTTATGTAATTTCCTTCTAGTCATTTATATTCTAAAATTTAGTTCTTGTTTGTTGCAGTTACAGCTTTTTAAATTATAGTGTTTAACATCTTGGTTGGTATCATTTGAATATAAAATAATCATTGTTAAACATTTTTAGAGGATTGAATGATCTTATCCATGTTTTTTGCCTCGTCATAAAGAAAAATGAGAGTCACTTCCCTTATCCCTTGATATTGACTTGGGATTTAGGAATGTAGATCAGTACCCTAAGAGAATGAGGAGAAAGACGATGAGGGACTAAGATTGAACATCTTGTTTACTTTTAGGTTAATTCTACACCCTGTATTTTTAGCATCATTCCATTTCCTAGTTTTTAGATAATGTAGACAAATAACATTTGAATAAGTTATTGTAGTTGGCTTGAGGTACATGATGGTAAAGAGGTTTTTGAGCCTATAACACATTACCTCACTAACTATTAAAACCTCTGTTGATTTAATCCTGTAGTAGCTAGATAAATAACCCTAGAGTATACCCTTCATCTCATAAGAAGGAGTGAATGTTATGAGCAAAATTACTTAAGGGAGAAGGCCAACAAAACATTCAATCCAGCCTTAGGTTACATGGCATTCATTAAACTTATAAGTCATATTGTACTATTGTAATTGCACACATATTGCACAATTTCGCATCAAAGAAACACATCCCTTGATAAATAAAAGTCAAGATAAGGAGTTTAACACTCTTGTTGTAATTCTTTGTCACATTACTTTTTGGCGTCATTGCCAAGGATTGTTAAAAACTACATTTAATTCCATTTGAATTTGGAAAAAAAAACTCATTATATTATATGCTTCAACCTAGAGATAGATTTGGTATATTTTTATCAGGAAGAATATTTTTGGTGTGGTTGAAACATGTACAATTAAATAAGGATAGTAGCAAGAGGATTGTGAAATAAACATCCAACAAATCATTGAAGAGTTTGTTGAGTTACCTCAAGAAGGAGGAGGGATTTTTGTAAAATCCTCTACTTCATCTCATCATACCATCACCAAAGATGGAGAATAGTGATTTGAGATATTTGAATTCCCTAATTAGGAAACTAATGGAGAAACAAGGATGAAGGATATCAATCCTTCTGCTCTCCCTCATTTTCATGGCCTTAATACAGAGGACCCCGATACTTTCCTTTTTGAATTTGAAGTTGTTTGCAAGTATTATGATTATGCAATTGATCTATAACCTTTAGGCTTAGAGATTATCCATTTCATCAACATAGATTTTTTTGCATCGCAAGAGTATCCTTATTTTTTCTTCAAGTGCTTCAAGAAGAAGTCACTGCCAAAGGATAAATATTTGTCTAGCCATATGTGTTTCTTTGATTGTACTGCAAAATAGGATTGAATGGAAACCCTGAGTGGTGAACTTATAGTTTAATAACACATAGTATCTATTCAATTCAACTAGCAGAGAGTATCTCTTCAATTCAACTAACATGGAGTAAAGAAAATTGAACACACTCCTCTTTCCAACCAACATATAGATATAAAAACCTAGCACTCTCAAGTAAATAGAGTATGTGGTTCCAAATTAAAACATGGATGAGGGAAGTCTTGTGTTTCATGTGAAAGAATTAGACTATTTTAAATCCATTACCCTCTATTCAAGAAACACTCTAGCCAACCAAGAGACAAAATCTCATGCAAACCAAGACTATGGTTAATGCCTAATTGAATCGCTTATCATGAGGGGGGTTGTGTGGCCTATAGGAGAAAATTGGTAGTCGTTGGAGAAACAAAGCACACATGGAAAGGGTGTATGGCCCATGGGAGGAAGTCCTTTCTCATCCAATAGAAAGAAAGATAGTGTATGGCCCCTCCAATGTGTGGATAACCAACATATAGCCCAGTGAGCGATGATTTTTGACCTAGTGAGTATGTACGACCTATGGGGGAGTGTAAACACATAACCAATGAAGCAATTGTGGCCTAGTGAATAATTATAGGATGTGGGGAGCAAGAACACTAGCCAAAAAAATAAAATTTATCTTGAGGGAAGAAACAACAGTCTATAGGAGAGATAAATTCACCAACATCCATCAAACCAAATTTAGCAACTTCCTACACATTTGCAACAACTCCGGAATGAGAGTCATTGATCTCCCATATTCAAAATGGGTGTATGGAATTGATAAAAGAGATATTAGGTTGCTTTAATGGATTATGGGAACTGTATCCATGGAAAACAACCTTAAATAATAGTTGATACAAAGTTCTCCTTACTAGAACAAATCACAAGAAACCATTAAACTATAAAGCAACTCCATTTCCACTCATAGATAGAGAAACACACATTAAAACAAACAATTTCATGCATAAAACTTAGAATTTACTCTGGATACCCAATTGGGAAAACTAGCATTCAATTGGGTTCATCCACACTCTTTATTATGAAGCAATGGGCAGGTTACAAGATCTCCAGTCCATCCTTATGCTCCTCATTGAAGTATAGCCGACATTCCTCTTAATTTAAATCCAAATAACCCCTCTTTCCTCTCAAGAAAATAGTATATAGGAGGTTGGATCAGTTGGGGGATAGTTGGAAGGTCAAATGTCCCCAACCCTTCAGCTTACCCCAAGCTCATTTCTCCTCCTTGTCTTTCTTTTTGTCTTTTGTACATTGGGGAAGAGGTCTCATGAAAGTTTTTTTTTAATATATGATTTATTTAATATGCACTTTCCTTATGATTTAATTGAATGCAGGGATGGAAACCCATTATGATGGCATGCGGCATTTCACACCAAAAAGAAACAAGTCAGTTTTCTTCATCATTTGTAGCCTCAAACTGTATCAGTGTCGATCATTGTAGAGGTTGTGTTGGTAGCCAATTTTCATTATGCAGGGAACCAATTTGGATCAGTACCATATGCTTAAAATCTCAATCTTTTTCCCTCTACATTGAAGGAATCATCCTTGATATGGTTTGTGAGCTTAGAACAAAACAATATCAGAAGTTGGGAGAAAATGCAGAAAACCTTCATTGAAAAATATAGGTATTATTGTAAGGCCATGGACATTATAGATGATATATTTAGAATGATCCAAGGAGAAACTGGATCTCAAGAAGACTATGGATACATTGTCCAACTTACTTACAAAAGGGCTTATAGTTTCAAACTGGATGGAAACTCTCTCAAACTTGTGTTTCTCAAAGGAGTAAGGGGAATTCATGGAAACTTTGAATCTCCTTACAAATGGATATGTCTTCCAGCTGGAGTATGAATATATTAAGAAAGTATTCAAGAAATACTTCATGTATACAAGGAAGAAAAGTAGAAATGGCATAAATGTTTCCCCACAATCATCCAATTCTACGACTATCATAAAGAATGAAATAAGAAGCTTGTTAGAAGATATGAAAACTAACATTTTACATTCATTGGAAATGTAGATGGATACAGTGCAGATAAAGAGGAAGCAAGAAGAAGCAAAAAAAACTCTAGTTTGTTTTTGTCTTAAATGCAAAGCAGAGCATTGAATAACTCCATGCATTAATTTTTTTATTAAAGAGATTCACACACATGAACGTATCTATTCAAGAGTGTCATGTTCATTATTTATGCTATGCCATTATGCTGAGAATTGTATGGAACAATGGCTTAATGTTTGATTCCATATTACCGAAGATATATTTCAAACTCATTAGAGGTATATTCCCCTCCATTATCAGTACAAACAATGTTAATACTAGATGTGTTTCATTTTCAATACATACATGAAAATTTCGAAATGTTTCAAATTCTTGATATTTATGTTTCAAAAAATAAACCCAACACATGTTGGTGTAGTCATCAATAAAAGCCATGATATATTTATTACCAAAAGTAGATGCAATAGGAATGGGGCCACACAAATCAGAGTGTATCAATTCTAGCTTTATACATGCTCTTGAAGTGGAATCATGAAAAGGTCGTGTGTTGTGTTTCCCAAGGATACAAGCATCACATTGCCTCAAATTCCTTGGAATGGTGGCAAACCATAAAAACCATTTTTCTTCAACATGCAAAGACTATCATAGTTTATGTTCCCAGATCTAGCATGCCACAAGATATTGGAAGACAATGTACCTTCATCATACTGAGAAAGGTATGCAAAATTATGTGCCCATGTAGATGTCCCTTTCAAATTCAATAATTTGTCATCCTCCCATCATGTCATAATGACCATGTTGTTGGAATACCTCCTTATTTAAAATTTTCCATCAAACATGTGAATGGAATGGCCTTACTGTCGAATGTGCACAAGGGATGGAAATTTCCTCTGATGCTTGGGAAGATAGAGAGCATCATGCAAAATAAAGTCCAATAATCCAAACAATTTGAGCCTGATGGTACCAATTCCTACAAGTTTAAGACTGGATCCATCTGCAAAGTAGATTGCACCCTCTACATTGTTATTTAATTATTCAAAAAGGTCTCTCTAAAATTTCATGTGGCAAGTAGCACCAATGTCAAGTGACCAGGTATCTCTTCAAGAATCAAATGAAGTTTTGAACAAATATGCATTTATGCCAATATTGCAATGAGCAACAACAAAAAGAGAGGATTCAAGAACTTTACCTTTGTCTTCCTTTTGTTCCTACTTCTATTTGATCTTCTCTCATGGGATTTTGCATGTCTTTGCTTAATGCCCAATCTTGCCACAATGACCATAGTGAAGATTGGATCTCTCACCTTTATTGTCCTTACCCCCCTAACTCTGAAATTCTTCTTTAAATATCCTCCCTTATTTCCCTCTCCTCTAAAAGAATCATGTGATTGATTCTTCCCTTTTTTAACARGGCACATAGTCTCTTAAGTGGGTTGAGTTGTCTTGTTTCGAAAATCCTTCTCACGTTCTACAATTTTCTCCACCAAAGAGTCAAAATCGAGGGACTTTAGTTGGTTACTATMTTGAAGTGATTCAAGATAGTGAGAATATGCGGGGTAGAGTACCTTGATGAAGGTTGTGAGAGAAACATCTATCTCCACACCAAAAACATATATGGCATGCATGATGGCTTTAATTTTGGATTCTAAGGCCATTAGTTCATTATCCTTCAACTCTAGGTTGAAGATATTCAACTGCAATGGAATTAGTTCCAACTCTAAATATGAATCATGAGAATCCTTCAAATTCTTCAAATTCTTCAAATCACCTCAAGATTTTTTGATAGATTTGATGTGACGACTCACTTCTTCATTTATAGAAGCAAGGATCAAGGCATATGCTTTCTTATCTTTATTCATCCATGTGGAAAGTTATTTATCTATTGTAGGATTGGTAGGTGTAGTATCTCGATCACAAATGCCATCCCAAATATCATTGAAGATTAGGGAATGCCCAATATTCCTTGACCATTCTAGATAATTCTCTTTTCCATTGAGCACTACACCAACAATTGAGACAAGAGAATGCATTTTCATAAATAAAATCACTTAAAAAATATAAGCAATGGATGTAAAGGGAAACAAAGCAGATGAGTTGAAATTAACATTGAGTTCTTGTAATGTTGGATTAGGTTTAGGGTTTTGTATCTCATCTAGAACATTATCTGTTGCTCATTCTTTTCATCCACAACACATGCTTTAACTGAAGCCAATTCTAATAAATTCACCCAAATGTCTTATATTGGATCGATACTAATGTAGGCAAGTAAGATTATCTCTAAGTATAATAAAATATGGCCCAAGCCTTCACTTATGGGTATCCAACCACAACTTGGTCAAATGGCTCTGTAACTAGTTAATTGACAAGGTAAACTAATCCAAGACTAAATATAACAGTGGAAATAGGCGGAGGGTGAGGATGTTAGCTCTACCTCCACTCTAGTTGTTGCACTTAAACCTTATCCACTTTAGGATAACTTTGAATTTGAGAAACCAGATTATAATCGAGCAGTTATACCCTTGGTATGAGGATTACAACAAGCAGTTGATGGAGATGGTAGTCGATTCTCAAGTTGTTGAAACCAAAGAGTTTGTTCATTACACTTGTACCCTTCTAGATGGAATGAATTTTGATTCCAACTTAGATAGAGGCAATCATGATTAGGTCTAAGAATATGTTTAGTATTCCAACAAGGCCACATGATGAGTGAGGAATAAGGGAAGTGGGATGCCAACAGACGTGGGAATGCCAATGGTTTCATTTATTCCAATGGGTTCAAAAATAGAAAAAATCTTCTCTCAGCAAATTCCAATGGGTATATTGATAGAAATTATCTCCTCTCAACATATTCCAATAGATATACTGACAAAAATGATCAACTTTTGAATATTGGCATAGGTCAAATACTAGTGTTTGGTGTGGTGCTTATGGTGGACAGAGTAATCCCTTCATGTATGTCACATAGGATTTGAACCCTTTCGGTAATAGTGCCTTAGAAGAATATCTTCCACTTCATGTGTTCAAGCTCAAGGAGGAGTACATTCAACTAAAATTGAACAGGTCGGTGAGGAGATATCTAGCGATATGTTAAAAACCCTACCTGAAATGTAACAAGATGGGTGTTGGATGTGGCCTGTTTTTTTTGTAACAAATGCTCTCATGTGTTGGAGTCGATCGAATTCAAACTTGTATGAGAGGAGTGTTTTGAAATCATTTCATTCATCCTAATAATTTCCACCATCTCCATTATGCTAGGGTGAGAAAAATGAGATTGAAATCACTTGTCGTGTCACACGACCCTTAAACCTTAAAACTCGTTTTTTAGACAAGTATTCATTCATCCAACAATCCTTTTATTTTTTATTTTTTATTAAAAAAAATGGCAATATCATGGAGTTATATAAAACACCAAATCTTTGATACCATTGTTAGGCAAAGCATTGAATAATTCCATGCATTAATTTTTTTATTAAAGAGAGTCACACACACACACACACACACACACACACACACATACATAGATGACCTTTAGTTTCATATTTACATAGGTTAGATGGATATTCCTATTCACCTATGACTCTTCATTTTCTCCTAAATTAAATAGTTGTAATACCATAATCCCAAGGATTGGGTATCTAACATTAAATGCATAAAAAAACATGCTAGAAATTAATGTCCACTTAATATTGTAGAAATCTATGGAATTTGTGAAGAGCAACATCAAACTAACAAATGTCCTTCCTTTATAGGTATCAATGTCGCTTACCAAGTATATAAGGAGAACATGGCGCCATTATGTTTCATCAACCAAAGGAGGCAAGGAATATATTAGCCATTTCAACCAAGTATGTATTATTCCCATCCTCAATATTTTGTTGGAAATAATGCACAAATGTAGGTTCATCCCTAGTATCCTCCCAAACAACCTAGTTTTCCAATGAAAAATAAGTGGTAGTACCAAAACCATTCTCAACCATTCCAATCCCCCCTTCAATCATTCCAATCTCAACCTCAAATTCAAAACTACTAGTGGACTAACCTAGGCCACAAGGGTGGAGACCTCCAACCTAGAAAAAACAAGCATTTATCCCACCTCCACTAATTCTCCCCAAAAAAATAACCAACAAATCCAAAAACAACCTTAGCTTCCTACCCATATAGCACCTAATCCAAATAATAGGAAATTCCAACAAGCATACAATAATTAGATGAACGCCTACAAAACTTACTCTATGGATATTCAATAGATCAATTTAAGGTTAGGGGAGGTACTAACAGTCCCTCCTCTTATTACAGATCCCAAAGAGGATAAGGGCTCTTAGGAGGAGGAACCTCCTCCACAAGAGAAACAACATATACCTAAACCAACACCTCCTTATCCTAAAAGGATAGAAGCTAAGAAGACATACACAACCTTAGAAAATGACCTATTAAGTGAAATCAAGAATGTATGTGTTAAAATCCCTCTCCTCCAAGTTATTAAGGATGTTCCTATTGAAAACAAGTTCATCAAAGAAGAATGCATTAAGAGGCTAGGAAGAAAATAAAAGACTCTCATATAGTTAATGTTATAGGACAACTTACAAATATTATGTTGGGAAATATATTTATTCCTAAATACTTAGATCTAGGAAGCCCAGTTGTAGAAGTTTACATCAAAAAAAATATAATTTAGAACACCTAAATAGACCTAGGATAAACCATCAATGTTATGACAAAGGACGCCATGCTTAGACTTGACCTAAGGGAACTATTGAGACACGCACCTACTATACTCTAGCAGCTTAGCAAATAGATCAATTGTAAATCATGAAGGATTCTTAGAGGATGTGATGGTTTCTATTGATTCAGGAGAGTACCCAACAGATTTCATAGTACTATAGACTACATCCAAACTCAATGGGTACCCCCTTATCCTAGGAATACCTTGGATAGTTACAATTGATGCATATATTAGGTGTAAGGCATGAAACATGACCGTCACAAATGGTCAATCACAAAAGAAACTTGTCCTTCAACCCCCTACCAAGTCACTCATTAACAGTAAAATACCTATTTGGGTAGGACAAGAAGAAGGATAAGAAAATTTCCAGGCCACAATAAACCATCTCCTTACAATTGAAACAACATTGTCCATAAAAAAAATTATATGAAGACATTTTCATTTCAAATTACATGAAAAATCAGTATCCAAGCTCTATAAAAATTGAACAATATACTCAGCAATGGGATTACAAAGACATAAAGGTAATTCATACAAACATTGTACACACCACATCTACATCAAGGATGAATCTTCACCGATCAGGAAACTTCAAAAAATAATGAACCTTTCCCTAAAAGACATAGTCAAGGGATAATTACAAAATATCCTAGATGCAGGATTCATCTACCCAATCTCTGATAGTGAATGGGTTTCACACTCGGTTATAGTGCCCAAGAAAAATAAAAAATGGAGGGTGTTTGTATATTATCAAGGGCTCAACAGGGCCACAATAATGCATCACTTTCCCTTACCTTTCATTGATCAAGTACTAGATTCTTTAGCAGGTAACAAGTACTTTTCATTTTTAGATGGGTTTAATGAATATAACCAAATATAGATCAGCCCTTAGGACCAAGACAAAACCACTTTGACTTTCCCCTAGGGAACATTTACCTACAAGGTCCTTCCCTTTGGCCTATACAATGCTCCTGCAACCTTCCAATGAGTCGTCTTCGGCATATTCTCAAATCTAATTCATGACATTATAGAAATTTACATGGATGATTTCACTCAATATGGGAATTC
Organism: Picea sitchensis; assembly: GCA_010110895.2. Lineage (NCBI taxonomy): Eukaryota > Viridiplantae > Streptophyta > Pinopsida > Pinales > Pinaceae > Picea > Picea sitchensis. Next base: position 13,729 of record SNQJ01S0054311.1, on the reverse strand, counting down.
AGTCCAAGAAGCCTTAACCAATATTAAGAATGTTTTAAAAAATGTGTGAAGATATGAATTTGTCACTCAGTAATGAAAAATGAAACATGCTCATGAGTTAAGGAAATATCTTAAGTCACCCTATCTCTTATAGGGGGATTGAATTAGACCAAGCTAAGGTGAACATAATTAAATACCTACCTAAGACTCAAAAGAAAAAATATGTGAGGAGATTTTTGGGCCATGCAGGTTGCACCTACCAAAGGTTCATCAACTATTTTAGCAAATTAGACTCCCCCTTGTTCACACTACTCTCCAAGGACACATATTTCTGTTGGACATAAGATTTCCAAACAACCTTTGACAACATCAAGGAAAAACGTATCTCGTCCCCTGTATTGCAAGTTCCCAAGTTGAATATTCCATTTCACATACATACATATGAATTCGATAAAGAATTAGGAGCAGTTTTAGGCCAACAAAAACACAAGCAACCCTTTGCAATTTATTTTATCAACAAAGACTTATTTGTAGCTTAACTAAATATCTAACATAGAAACTCACACAAGGTTTACAATTTATCAAGGGTTTTTTAGTGATTGATAGCACAAATATCTAACATGGAAACTCACACAAAATATTTCAATATGGTGGGTGGGTTCAACAGAAGGGAACCCACATAAACCTCAAGACTCTATAATAGTCTTGAGGTAGTAGAGATATTTAAACAATCTAATTGGCTAGAATACTTCAACATATTGCAAAGGTACAATGATAGTATAGCTATGGAATTTGCCTTGAAATTCCACCACATCATAAATCAAGAATATATCGCTATAGTGAAAGGATTAGAAATCCAAGTTGAAAAACCTATGATCATAAGAGTGTTAGGGTTACCTATAGGATTTCTCTAGGATAAGGAGGCTAAGAAAACCAACCATGGATTCCAAGAAGTTGTTCCTCCTCAGTTATGAAGAATTGGAAGAGAACAAGAATGGAGTAAAAGGACATATTATATGTGAGTCATGGGATGAGGTGGCTTACCATATTCTAAAATACATCACTTGTGAAGGTAGACTAAGCATGGTTTATTCCTACCATTTTAGATTTATTCACCAATTGAGAAACTTGTTTCATCAAAGACTTAAATAAAATATCAATATATCATACTTCTTGTTAAAATGTTTAGGGGAAATGAATACCAAAGTAAAAAAGGGTAAAGAAGAAGCACTATCCCACCATGGGCTAATAAATCTAATATTATGTGATGCATTAAAAAGGCAACTTGCAAGAATCTCATGGGAATACTTTATCACAATGAGCAGGGGAAACTTCAAAGTTTTAGAAAATGTAGCCAAGGCACCTATTCCTAAAAGGGGCTTTAGTAAGAAGAAAAAATCAAGCAAAGAATGGACCTTTAGGAGGAATAAATCCCAAAAGAAAACGTAGGTGGAGGAAGACCAAGAGGTAGATGCAACCTTGATGAGGATGGGGACCCCTGATAATATCCCTATGAAAATCAAGGACAAAATCCACGCCACGGAGAAGAGAGAGAAGGAATCCATAAGAAGAGATAGTACAAGGTCACGGATAGCCAAGAAACTAGTAATTACCCCTCTTCCTACCACACTTGTAAATTTAGAAGAGGACCCTAGTCCTTTTAAATACCTAGTCGAGATGTAAGAAAAAAAAAAGGGACTATATTCCTCTAAAAGAAAGAGGCAAAGGCACAAAATATTATGAGTGAATTAGAGGAAGCCAAGGTTGAAGCCCTCAAATGGAAAATTCTTGCAGATACAAAGACTATGATGGAATATGTTGGTGAAAGTCTCAACCAATTTCACCTTGAGCAATAATTGACTAGCTTATAGGAAAAATTCCATATCGTGAAGATGAAAAATATGACAGCAGGAAACAGTTAGAAGCATAAAATAATGATTTAAATATTAATCTATACAAATACAAAGAGGAATTGACTACCAAGAGTGGAAGGTTTGAGATCTTGGAAGCATCCATCTCGAAGATGGCAGAATTATCAAGGGATATGTTGATCTGCAGACCTTCAGCTAAGGTATACACTCTTTTTATTAAATAACAATGGCACAAATTTCAATTGAATAGATTAGTAAAACAACTTCCTTACATAGTAGATACCCCCAAGGAATTCATAGATACAATTCAAAGGGTAATGAGGATGATAGAATCCAGTTGAGTGAGTTTTACCTACACAACTTTGTGTTTCCTCATCCCTACAGATGATCATCAAACCCCTATGTAGGAGAGGTCCAACTCAAAGAATTGTTCTCTTGGATTCACCACGAGGAATTGAGGGCTATTGAATTCAAAAAATATAGGGAGGAAGAAATGAGCATCCATATGTGGGTCAAGGATAAATAAATAAGGTCATAAGACCTAATCAATATCCATGTAACCTTGACATTAGACACAAAGTTGATGCCTATTTTGGAGAAACAAAGAGGGGCAATTTCCCATGTATGAAGACAAGGTCATGGATTTAAGAGAAAATGAACTCCAAGCCTGCCAAAGTAGATGGGATGGGATTCCACTTTATCTCCAAAGGATGGAGCCTCATTCTCCTCGAAATATATAGGCTACTCTATTCAAGGCACAATTGTCCAAAGAGACCTTGGGAAAAATAAAGCTCAAATGGATTTAATTGAAGTTCAATCCTCCTCTCTTATTAGACCCCTTGCCTACAAAGGAATTGGATGAGGAGAAGCAAAGGGGGAAATGGAAATAATTATAGAATATAGTAGGATATCATGGCAAGGGTGCCATCACATAATTTGTGGCTAATGATTTTAGACAAGCTTTGAGCCAACATAGCAAGTAGAATGAAGAGCAAGTTGTAGGGATGTATATTTGGTTCCATAAGGATGTGAAAAACCTCCAATTTGGGGGGTGATGATGGGATATTAAGACTCATCTTACAATTAATTTGACATTCTTGTACCAAAAATACAAAAGCTTTCATATACTTGTAAAATAATATGGTGAATATGAAACATTTTGGGTTATGCATATTGACTTTTATCATTGCTTGAGTTTTTTAGTTTATGTGATGTACTATAGTTTAATTGTGATTTTTAAATGGATTTATGCACTCTTGATATTATGGGCTTTGTTATAGCACAAGTTGTAGTTTTTTTAAAACTTGACCCAACCACGGAACAAGTGCTACAACTTGGGAATCCTACACCCAATGTCACCTCAATGTAGGTCCTGCACTTTAAGGGTGACTAGGTCACTCTAGGGAGGCGATTTTGGTGACCCTAGGGGGATTGATATGAATATGAATATGGATGGAAGTTAATCCCCTATAGTCCAATTCTAATTGTAGTGAAAGGTGGAAATATGTGCCTTGTAAGTCAAGTTATTTTTTCCCCACATGTATAATACTTCTTTGGGTGATTGTACCTAGCTGAGACACAAGAAAAGACACTTTGCAACAATATATATTAGTTGGATCAGAAAGTTAAGCTTGATTTCCCTAATTTGCAGCAATATATAACAGTATATATCAGCAATAAAATGATACTAAAATCTGCTCAATAAATGCTAAAGATCAAGTGGAGAATGCAAGAGAAAAACTAGTGAATGACTAGCTAAACTCAAAATGAAAAACCAATACTCTTATCATAAAGATAAGGCTGTTGTAAACACTTGTCTKCAGCACATTATATCAGCCTTMTGGATGTAACATTCAATTTACTACAGMAATAAAAACAGCCACTGAAATCTCCTCAAATTTTGCCAAAAAGTGTGTTGGACCAAGGAGAACAAGTGTGCAAACTTTGAGCAAAATCCAGCGGTTGATAAGAGAGTTATTCAAGMAAGTAAGTTAGGGTTTCTGCAGCCCTAATGGCTGAAGAAGCAATTTTATAACAGAATCAATAAGTACCCCCTATATGGGGACGCCCTAGTGGCTATGAGGTGCCCAAGRCACAAGGAAAACAATTCACTTTGCAAGAAGTAAAAATGACCAAAAATCATGTTTCCCAATGCAATATTTTATTTCTCCAATGCAACAAATCAATGACTAGTGCCTTTACTATTGGTTTAATGGAGTCACAAAGATCTTAKAGAAGCTACCTACTTGGGGGTGTAATCCCTTTTACTTCCCAAGGCAAGTTTCTCTAAGYTGGGGTTTAATCTAAGAGGGTGTATGCCCTTATACTCCTCTTAGCAAACCCTTGATCAATGAGATGAAGCGAATTAAATTATGAAGGCTGTGGTGGGGGTGTATGTCATTATACTTCCCACCTAGATCCTAGAATAACAATACTTGACTTGAATAAAATGATAGCAAGAGAGTAAAAAACATACCAAGATCAAGAGAAATGCTAAGACAATTCACCACAAGAGCTAGAAAGCATCATCCAAAGCTAGTGCTAGGCCTTCCTCCATCAACCATTCATAACATAGCCATAAAAAAAGTGCACAAGAGTTAAAAGATCCAAGGGGAGCGAAAATTTTAGATCGATCCTCTCATAAGAGGGAGAGTTATGATTCAAAATGAGATCTTAAGATCTCTATTTATACAAAATTTAACTAACATAGCTTGTCCACAAAAATAAGGAGTAAAACACAAGATTAGGGTCAACAACCCTAATATTTCCCCCTTAACACAATAATATTAAACAATTCACTTATAATTTCACCTTTTGTACAAATTAACCCCTAATTTAGGAGGACATCTCCCCTTCAGGGGACGTTTTTCCACTTTGAGGAAGTCGTTGGTGTTGGAGAAGAATGGATGGGCCTCCAAAGGCCATGTGTTAAGCATCTAGGAACTCATATCATGGTGAAGACCCTTCTCCTCATCAAATGTCCATGTGTAAAATAGTGGCACCTCACCACCATGCCCTAGCCCCCAATATCAAGACGTCAAGCTCAAAAGTGGGAAGTTTTTCCCCTCCTGGGAAAATCGTTTGGAAAGCAATGGGTGGGCTAGGTCGTCCAAGTCATCATCAAGGTCGTCCAAGTCATATCTCTCTCATATGGAATGTGGGCCCCTAGCATCCAACCTATGGGCTTGTAGCCCCATGGAATCCCAAGCTAGGATTGTTCTCCCAAAACTATCCACCAGCTAGGTCCTGCAAAGACAAATGAACACGCCCTCCAAGGATATCAAGTCATAACATCATGATAAGTTAATCCAATCAATAAATAATCCATCCAAGCATGTGCATCAAAGATCACCATATCAAACAATTAGCAGCTCTATTAGGTATATCTTTCCCTAGGTCAAGGAGAGCTTCCAAGAGGTCCTTCTCTAAGCCATGTAAAGTATATGATGTGGATGGGGTCAAGACTCAAATGGCATAAGGATCATGAAATACTAGGGGTCGTAATGTTTCATTCATGGGTTCCTTTGTAGAGGGTGTGTGGTACCTTCGTCCGCAATACACTTTTTCCAAGCCCATTATTTGCCTTTTATATTTCTTTCTTTATATTTTCTTTCATAATAGCATAAGGAGAGATTGAAGGTCATTTCCCTGGCGTGGTGACCAGATGGTGGCAATGTCACCCACAAATACCTAATGGAAATGTGATTGTTGGCTCATGATGAGGCCCCCTTTCTCTTAGCCATGCAACTGAGAGTTACTGCCCTGGCTTGGTGACCAGATGATGACAATGTCATACCACTAGATATTCATGGACGTGATAGGCCGGCTCGACATGAGACCTCCTATCCTTCAACCTACCTTTCAATTATTTATTTATTATATTGTGGGTCCCCTTTTATTCAAAGATAAGTGTTTCATTTCTTTCTTGGTTGATCCCTGGGTGAAGCATCTGGAAGGTTTATATAAGTCTTTTATCTTTTACCCAACACCAACCCCTATGGGCCTTTAGCCCCTTCTTCCCATAGAATGAGGGACAACCCCTTCTTGGATCAATACACCCTAAAATCCCAAGAAATAAGGAAATGGAGGGGAATAATGTTGGAAAGAGGTAAGTATGGTCGGGAACAATATGATGGCTCATCGAGGGAGCTCCCAATAGAAAACCCATTCCCAAAGAAGACCACTTACTAGGGCACAGTGTCAACCACCAAGGTGAAGAAGGGAAAAAGGCATATTGTCCAATCACATATCATGAAATCTAGAGCAATCTAAGATACAACATAATCAAATGGCTTAAATATTGAAATGATGCTCACCATAATAATGACTTGTACCTCATGGAGAAAGGCCCACTACCTTCTGGAAGCCAACTGGTGTGGTGGATGTCATCTGTAAACTTGTGACCATCTGTGTTGGTGAGTGGGTTTTCCATCTATGCAAAGGGTATTGTTGGTCATGTAGTCTCTCGACACTCCATATATACAACCTGAGGGCCTCGAGACATCAACTCCTTAGTTATCCACAAAATGGGGATAACAGGATTTTTACCCCCTCGGTCTAGGGGTAACTAAGGAGATCATGTATTGAGGCCCACAGGTAGCAAACATGGAGTGTCAAGAGACAGATTGACTAGAATAGCCCTGCAGCACCCCTCTTATTCATTTTTCATGCACCACCATACATCACTAGCAACAGAGCAGTGTCCATCACACTGGCCTGGCCCCAGAGGACATCAGGTCTTGCTTCATGAGGTAATAAGTTTGGTATCATGGTAAGTGTCACCCTAATAAATGAATCATTTGAACATGTTGCGAAGCATTCTTTCTTGATTACAGAACATTTGCTTGGAAATTATACGATTTTCCTTATTTAACCTTGGTGGGTGATCCAAGAGGATCCAAAATGCTCAAAAATGATCTAGGAGGATCCAAAATGATCAAAAATTGGTTTTCTTATATTCTCTTAAAAATGACTTCATTGTGTAGATCTCGGTGATAGCTTTCCAACGTCACAAAAATCACCTCAAGCGAAGTTCGTATGAAGAAGTTATGGCTAATCAAAGTTTTGGTCAAACATATCAAAACTCAAAGGGGGTGCCATGTGGTACCACTGGAAGGGTGACACTGGCCTATCTATACATTTCCATAAAATGATGATGTGGCAACACCACATGGCACCACATGGCAGGCATTTGATGATGTGGCATATCAAGTTGGAACTGACTGAGAAAAACAATTGTACCTATGGAGCGATGACACATGGGACATGACTACACGGTGATTATACAAATGGACCAATCGGGAGCTTCCACGTGGTATCCCTGATTGGCTTAGTTATGGTTGTCTTTACCAAAAAAAATTATGAGCAGACCGGATCAAACCTCATACCTCTCTCAATGCCAATACAACACCTTACCAATAGACCCACGGATGTTTCTTATTATACAATGTACACAATTTATATTTAAAGTTTTAAAAGGTTTCATTTGGTGGGTAAAAGAGGTCAAGGGCTAAGCTCCTGATCCAATGGAATATATCATTATCAACTCGTAACTAGAATCAAATTCTGCGGCCACATTATATGTGATATAGTATATATGCTATAACCAACATTACAATCAGCATAATGTTATAACCACCAACGAATATATATATATGGTAACAAATAACAAAAATAACACAACATATGGCATGGTCGACAGGGTTTGACCTCGCGACCCACCATATATTACGCTAATGTTCCAACCAATGAGCCCAAGGCACGGTTTGTCATGCTATTTGGGGTAATTTATATTTAAATTTAAACTAATTCCTCTGACAATATGGGGAGTGGGTAAGCGTTCGACCCCCGACCTTACCTTATATAAACTTAGCTTCGGACCCATGTACAGAGACATTGGAATGCGTTCCAAGCGCAAGTTTTCCACATATTTTTGTGCCAAGTTCATATTTGTCTTTTTTTTTGTGCAAGACGTGCTCATAGTTTTGGTTTGCCTCGTTTTGCATGCCATAGAGTTCTTTGAGGGAAGTATAGTGTTTATACTCATTATTCTCAAATTTTTGAGAGGACTACGATAGTGATGTCTATTTTGTGTAAAAATGATATCTATGAAAATTCTTAGTCTAATTTGTCATATACGAGACCCGTAGTCTCGTTATGCATGCAAAAAGGGGTCTTTAAGCACATGTTTAGAACATAGTCAAGTTTATACTCATTTTTCTCATAATGTCGTGAGGAAATCAGTGGTAACCTCTATTTCTAGTATTGAGCAAAATAATTGAACAGTGACTACAAATTTGGTATTGTAAGTCATCATTGTAAAAGAAGCATGTTTGAGATTAATGAAGAGAGGTTTCACTGTTTGAAAAGGGACCCGGAGATGTAGTCCAGGAGGGGTGAACTTCGTTATCAACTCTTGTCTTATTAGTTATTTTATTTTATGTCGTGTTAACTTTCATATTTATGCAAGTTATATTCATCATAATTAAGGAAGTTTATGGATAAGTAAGTGTTCTCACGTGATATTTTGTAAATAGTCAAAGACGATCTTCATTTTTTGAATCTGGTCAAATTTTAATGTGTATTTAAGAAAAAAATTTACATCTAATAATTTTCGGATCAAGTTGGCATCAAAGTCGGTTTTGACGTGTATTTGCAAGTGAATGCTTAGGAGGTCTAAATATGAGCAAGGTGAAGGCAAGCTTGCAAGTTATAATCTCGAAATTGGTTCAAGGAGCTTCACTCAAAAAGGAGAAATGGATTCAACAAGAAGGTTAGGTCCTTACGACTCTGAAGATGATTTCTTTGAGGCATTTAATTTGATGAAGGCTATGGTGGAAGAAATGTACGAGGATCAAAAGAAGGCCAAGGGAGAAAGTACTTCTATAAAGACTGAAGCARTTAAAGAAGAAGGAGAAGATGAAGAACTTCTAGAGCCTCCTTCATCCCCATCATCACCATCATCCTCATCCTCATCATCATCATCTTATTCTTCTGATGGAAGTGAACATTATTCTCATAAGCAGAAGAAACATTATAAGAAGTMTTCTCATTATCATGATTTTCCTTTGTTAAATCTAGATGTAATGTTTGATTTCCCTACTTATGATGGAGAGTTGAATGCAGAGAAGTTGGATAATTGAGTCAAACAAATTGAAGTGTATTTCAAGGTACAGAAAATCATAAATGACACTTCAAAGATACAGTTAGATACTCTTCGCCTGAGCGGCATAGCTTTGATATGGTGGGAGAGTCGGACACAAGATTCAACATGGTAAAATCATTTCTTCCTGGATTGAATTTGTTGTCACATTAAGAAATCAATTTTATCCATTAGCTTATATGAAAACATTAATTATTTCTTGGAAACATTTGAGACAAGGAAAGGAAAAATGTTCAAGCTTATACACAGGAATTTAAGAGGAATGCATTGTCTTTTCAAATTCCATTACATACTCTTGAGACTCTTCTAAAGTATATTGGTGGTATACACTCATATATTTGTCATACTATATTGATTCTAATCCTACTAATATTGACGAAGCATTAGTACAAGCTACTCATCTTGAGGCTAGCAAAGCAAAACATGTTGAGGATGTGTCATGGGAGCCACATGAATTTGAAGAGCAGTCCAAGGAAAAAGAGAAGAGTAAGAATGCATCTACAGTAGAGAAGGATGAAGAGAAGAAGCCTACATATTATCATTGTGAGAAGAAAGGACGTGATGAGAAGCATTGTTGGAAGTTGCATCCAGAATTGAAGCCAAAGTGGGCTTAGCATAAGAATGGTAAAAAGAATACCATGACCATAGTTTAGGATCTTGGATCATATTCTGAGGATGAACCTAAATTTACAGCTATGGGAATCAAAGGTAAATCCTTTGTTTCAAGTTTCATTTCACATACTTCTTCTACAAAGGCTAATGTAATACCTGATGGAAGGAAAATAAATGACCTATTTGATTTGTGAGTTATCTCAAAGCACACTAAAATTGCTACACTTGTTGATAGTGGATCACAAGTAAATATTTGTAACACCCTGTTTTTCTCCCAAGACTGTAATTATGCACAAACTTCATATATTAATGTTATGAGGCATGTAATTTTTTTTTTGAATTAATAGAAACACCAAATAGTTGACAAAGAGAGAGAAGCCTTGACAGTATTGGCCATGATACACCATAGGAAATTGATGATATTGAGGGACTATTGGAATAGTTGAGTGAAATGGAGTTGAGATTTATTAGTGAAGAATATAGGAAGCTTGCACATCAAGCTAATATATACTTGAAAACTTAAAAACTACACCTATGAGCATACCAGACTTACTTGAAAAACCACGTGACCATTAAAATAAGTCGCAGATGTGGTTGAGGAAGTTAATTATTGTTAGTAGTTGACCTTTGCGGAGAGAAAAGGTTGATTTAACAATTGACAAGGGGACACCACGGAACCGCCCCTTAAGATTGTAAATGTAGAATATAGGTTAAATTTGTAGGGAGTCTCGAAAATCCTGAGGGGGGAAGAGAAGAAGACTGTAGGAGGAAAATAGGAAGACATGAAGAAGAGAGACAAGCAATAGAGAACAGAGGAGACATGGGAAAATGTGCAACAATGGAATAGAACACACAGAACAGAAAAGACTTATAGAC